>CAXIWF010000069.1:0-20998 GCA_964036045.1 Eutreptiella sp. 'Long Island Sound 2002' | reverse complement strand
CCCTAACTTTTCAGAGAGTCGATATCTGTATGAATAGCATCAACATAATCAATAGTAAAATGAGCGTGGACGTTGAAAAGGGTGAAGAAGTAAGAAAGTAAACGTAACATGCAGATAGATAGTCCCTTAAAAAATATTGTATAAAAAAGGATTATACACACAACCGACAGAAAAACCGAGCGGAATACAATATGAACTGCAAGTAATATAAATTAAAAGTGGTACCAACCTGTGATTGGAAGTATCCGGCCGCTCTACCGGCTCAGGCGCCGGTGCACGTCCAATAGGAGTACCCTCAACCACGAACCCCTCCCAGGTGATGCCGGCCGATCGTTGACTCTCGCGCCCTTACTATTGCTATTACTTCTACTGCCGCCACCGCTGTCACGCTTCGAAGGAGACGACAGCATATCACGGTTTTGTGTGTCAGCGGCATAACCAGCTGTGGGACTGCCCGGCTGTCGCAGAAGCTTCACAGCACAAGCATCGTCTGGGCGTAGGGTGAACGCAGCAGTTCCCACTTTCCCCCCACCGGCACCGCTACGTAGCCCGCCGCAGCACTGGTTGCACGGGCAGCATCAGTGGAGCCTTTCCCCACTGCTCCTGATGCCGCCACTGCAGCGGCTGCGGACGAGGCAGATGTCATAATGGTTGGGGCCAATTGTCCGGCTTCACAATCTGGCTGTTATGACGCTGTGGTGACGCAACATGCTCCCTGCACTTCCGCCGCCGCCACCGGTAGCACTCATCATCGTTCCACCAGCTGTTGAAGAGGCAGCATCTGTACTGTCAATAACAGGCCCCAGTTCCCCATAGAGGGCATCCACCGCAGAAGAGTAGGCCCGCGCCTTCACCTGTGCCTCCTGCACCAGTTTCGCCTCCTCGTCAGGTTGCAGTAAAGTCAGGACTCCGCAACTTTTTCCTTATTCTTGCGGTGCGGGTCCACTGCATAACCCATTGAGTAGTCGTAGCTTTCGGCATTGGGGATCCCGCTCATGTCGCCGGTACTCGTGTCGTCATGTTCGGATCCACCTCCACCTCCACTTTCACCGTCACCGACACCTCGCTCCACAGCGAGTGGATCGATGGCAGCGGGGTGGGGCGCCTCGACGTAACCGTAGGTGCCGTGCATTATCGAGTCGGAATCACGACTGTCTGAGCGACTGTGTTGACCAGCATCAGCATCAGCAGAGGTATCAGTCTTGAGCGGCGCTGGTTTGACTGGTGGGTGCAGGTCTGCGAAGGAGCGCTGGCGATGTATGCCGGATAACGCTGCACTCGACTGGTCATCGTCATCATCACCATCATCCCGCATTTCCTCTTCCATTGACAGCTCAGAGGCATCGTCAGCACCTACACCATCAGCAGCGAAATTCGCCTTGTCCTTCTCCCACTTCCCCACCTCCTCCTCATCCTTTGACTCACCCGTGCGCACAGGGAGGCCCTTGACTTCATCTGCGTTCACCTCTGCAGCTGCTTCGACGGAGCCGTTCAAGATGGTCAGCATATCCACAGAGGCATGCGGGGCTGCTGTCACCATCTCCTGCAACTTGCGCTCACTCTCTGAGCGGAATATCTCGGCCTCCACCATGTGCCTCTTCTTCTCCTCCGCTTCCTCTTCAGGAGAAAGCTGTGGTTGTGGCGCTTCCTCGACATTTTCCTCTCTGCTTACAAGAGGAATCGAAGATTCTTCTTCCCCTCCTCCTCCTGGCTTGATGCCAGAGGATCCGCCTCTGGCGGGCTTGTTGTTTGCTTCTGCTGTCCGTGGAGGGGAAGAGAGTGACCGTGTACGCTTTTCCTTTTTATCAGCCCCCGCACTGCTGACAGCTTTCTTTGAGGACACCTCCTCTCCTGCCCCTGCATCACGAGAGGGGGCTGTGGGTGACCGGCTCCGGCGCGGGGACTTCTTTCCACTACTGGAGGAACCACCACTCCGAACACGAGCTGACTTCGACGGCGAGGTGGTTCTACTGGAAGGTCGGCTGCCTACTGGAGAGGAACGCTTGCTGCTACTACCGTCCCCGCCAAAGCGCACAGACCTGCGGCTCGGGGTTCCCGGTTTACTGCCACCTGCATCTCCTGACGCAGCAGCAGCAGTAGAGGCGGCATTTGCGCCCGCGCCCTCTACTTCTACCACGCCCTGGCCGTCACCCTCGCCTGCTGCAACGTGAGTATCATCACCCTCTCCATGCCGCACCGCAGCCGTCACCGCTTCTTCCTTGCCCTCCCCATCCTTCTCTTTGGTCACCATCACCATCCTCATCTTCAGATGGAGGCACGGGCACAGCAGGGAGTACTGATGCAAATCCTGCTAGCACACGCGCAGCCTCAGCTAGAGACATATCCCCGCTATCGTCCCCAAAATTTTTGCCAGTTGTACTCCCACCTCCTTCTACTTCTGCTCCTCCTCCTGCCGTGGAGACTGCTTCTTGGCTGCTACTAACTTCATTGCGCGGTTTATTGTCGATCATGTCCAGGTATTCTTGCACGCGCTGCTGGTGCGCTTCCTGTCCCATCGAGGAGGTCAGGGACGGGGCTTGGGATTGAGAGGTAGACAGCACACTACCACCCGCCGCATCGAATCCACTCGCACCTCCGGTCCCTGTGGCATCTGGTCCACGCCAACCAGCCTGTCGCATGCAGGAGTCGACTGTCAGGGCGGAACCCTCTGCTTCAAGTTGCCGTGAGGCGGAGCCCTCGCTCCCAATCGTGCTGTCGTCCATGCCATCCTCAAGGAGTGTGGATAAGCCACGGCTATGAACGCCACGGTGATTGTGATGCCCCCTTCCTCCATCAGCACCATCATTGTCACCATCGTCGACCATGTCTAACATAGCAGCAGCCCTCAGCATCCTTCTGGACGTTTTGCGCAGCTTGCAATTCTGCCTCCAAGCGGCGGCCTCTCCTGCAGCTCTCTCACCTGCTTCACCCCACTCGAGTGAAGCTGCCACTTGATATCGCTGGAACTCCTCACGAGCCACGGCGGCGAACGGATCAGGCTTCACCTGCTCAGTGGAGCGAATATCATCAGTGTTGCGCAGGCTACTCGCCACGGTGTCACCGATACTCGACTCCATACCGAGAGACATTTCGGAGCGCATTTCTTCAGCCATGTCCTCTGCAACGCTCACATCAACGAGCTTAGCGGCTTTTGCTATGGCGTCTTCGATGCGATGCTCCGCATCTTCCCGCTCGTGGATGTGCTCGTTCTTGTTGCGCACCACACTTTCACGAGTAGCCGTGATTTCCTTCATCGAGATCGAAATCGAATCCACCACGTCGGATTTCGCAGTGGCTTTCCATACATCGTCGACGTTCGCAACTGCAGAGATGGTGCCATCTGGAAGCGGTGTCCGACGGTGACCGTCCCCAGCTGTGGCTGACTTGAAGGCATCAGCAAGGTGTGCAGGGTGTTCAAGCTTGTGCGTGGGACTGGGGTAATCCAAGTCTTCTTCGTCGCTGAGCTCGTCGTTGAAGCCACCATGGGGATCGTTGCCGACACCTGTCAGCCGCTCGAGCATGTCAGGCAGGGTGATTTCCTCGTCGAAAGGGTCTTCCGCTGATGCGAAGCTGATGTTATCATTGTCTATCCCGCTCTGTACCAGCCTACGGATGAAAGCCTCCTTAGTGCGGAAGTGAGCTTTTCCTATGGAATTCCACATCTTTCGGGCCTTTGTCTGGGGAAGGGACGCGACGTCATCTTCCATGACAGCTTCCAACTCTATCTTCCCTAAGATAGCCTCCCGATACATCTGACTCAATCGTCGGCCTTTCTTCTTCTCCTCTTCACTTTCAGGTTGCGGTAAACTTGACCAGTACTGCTCGAACATCTGCATCCGCAGTTCCTGCGTGGCCAGTTCCGCCGCTTGTTGCTCCGCCAGGAGACGTAACCGCTCTTCCTCTTTTTTGATGTTCACCGCACTGTTCTTATGCGCCAGTGCGATTTCCTCGTCAACGGTCAGACCGACGCCACCTCGCCGCTCCTCCAGTTGCAGAGCTCGCTCCTCGTTGAGCTGTGACAATGCATCCTCCTCAGCCTCGCGCCGTGCTTCCTCTATCAGCAGCTGCTGCTCGTACTCGTAGGATAACATGGAGTCAGTGCGGGACAGACCACCGTCAGGACTGCCCAGCGACCCGCGTCCTCCACCTTCACCAACCTCGCCAGGACTCTCTACACTGCTGTCTCCACCCCCGCCATCCATAGCCTGCTTCAGCATCTCACTCGGCTTGGAAATCACCCGCGGAGAGAAAGTCTCGATGAGCTGGTCGTAGTTATCAGCCCCAAGCTCCTGCGCCAGAGCAGAGTTGTCACGCATCTTTTCCTCGGCGCCTTTTGTAAGCGCAACGGTAGGTTTGATGTCCCCTGTAGCATCTGCATCTGCATCAGCATCTGAATTTAATTGCCGAGGAGACATGACCGATGTCGTGGGATTACTTGTGCTGGGAGAGCGACTGCGTGCGGGCGAAGCACCTCCACTTGGCGAGTGCATCACTCGACTGGGAGATCGACGAGACGACGACGACGCAGCAGTGGACGCAGATAGGGTGCCCCCACGACCAGGGGTGTGCGTCGCACGTGATGGGGAGCGCGAAGCAGCTGCAGAGCCGCGGTGCAGCAGCTCAGTGACGCGTCTTTCCTCCGCTTCCTTGGCCAGCTGCGCACCCCGCGACGCGATGTCACTCTCCACAAAGTCCGTCAGTTTCTTGAGGTACCGCACGAGGTACTTGCGCCGAAGTCGACCCACATCACGCCCTTCCTCGGAGTCGTCCAGACGGTTCGACTCACGCACCACCATCTGCTGTACTTCAACCATGTTCTGGAACCGGTCCTGAGCGAGATCCCGAAGCATACGTGAGGTGCGCGCACACTGCCAGTCGTAGTTGCGAAGCGTTTGCTCGAGATTGATCTTCTTGCCTTCCAGGTCGAGACGAAAGTCCTGCAGAAGATCGATCTCTTCCTTCGCTTGCACAATCAAATCATCTGCCATGGCAACTGAATACACCGTCGTTTCATCATCACCCTCAGCAGCAGCAGCCTTCTTTTTATTCTTATTCTTCTTGGCTTCTTCAGGATCTTCAGGAGGAGGCGGCTTAGCGAACAGCTGTGCAACCTCCTTCAACTTATCCTGCTCCATTAGCACTTCCGCCAGGTTCACCTTGGACTGCAATGCTTGCACCGCCTTGATACTGGCTTTTATCTTACTCTCAGTTTTGCGAATCCTGGAATACAACGGACCACGTTCGGAGCGATCCTGCTCATCCTTTTGCGCTCGCTTCTGAGCGATTGTCAGTATCTCTTTGCGGTTGGCCTTCAGAAACTTCTGATACATGGAGATGCCCCCCTCGATTGCACGGTTCGCCGCCTTGTGCTCTCCAAGCTTCGACTTTAACTCCTGGATGAGTCCGTCGATGCCAGCGAGTTCCAGACTGAGTCGCTCCTTCACTGCGCGGAATGACCAGTAGTCACGCGGCACCACCACCCAGGTACGGGAGACTCGTTTGCGTGGGTCACTCAGCATGTGGTCGACGAGCCACATGCCAATACCACCGTGCTCCGATCGTGACTTGGCGAGGTTTATAGGGCCAATGTGGTGATCCTTCTGCAGGGCCTGCACCACACGTTTGAGTGTACGGCGCAGCTCCTCTGTGCAGCGATGCCGCTCAGCAGCACGCACATCCCTGCGGTCACGCCAAGTGATGGGCTGCCAAACCTCACCATAGATCGGAGTCTTAAAGACCTTGGTTCGCTGCTCGAATTCCGCTTCTGCTAAAAGATCCCCTTCTTCCGCCATGCCGCCCATTTGGATCTCCATTCCTCCACCTCCCAAGCGGTTGTCGTCGTCGTCATCATCATCGTCGTCAACGCCACCTTTCCGGCCAGCAGTGTCCCCATCAGCAGTGACACTACGAAGAAAGTCGATTTTCAGAAGATCTCCGTTGAGCTTAGATAGGACATCGTCGTCACCGCTGGAGAACCCGCCGTCAAAGTCCCCATCACTATCGCTATCGGAGATGTCACTTGTAGCCCCACCGCCGCCTTTGCCGCGACGCCTTTTAGAGCTCTGTCGCTTCTTGCGGCTTTTTTTCTTCTTTTCCCGTGCTTTTTTCTCTGCTTTTTTCTTCTTCTCCAACGCCTTTTGCTTTTTCAGCTCCTTAGCCTTCTGCTTCTTCAGCTCTTCTGCCTTTTGAGCAGGTGTCATGCATTCCTTCCGCAAGGCCAGAAAATCCGCACGGGCTTGTTTCAGAAATCCGTTCACGTATAGGCGATGATCTCGTTCCATCAGAGGTCCACGCAAAGCCTTGGCTTCATTCGCGAGCTTCCCAGTCAGAAGAACATACTCCCGGAGAACCGTATAAATATCCCGGTCTTCATCCGCCTTGATAGAGTACTGAGCGGAGGGGCCTCGGATAATTTTTGGGGCCGTTAAAGGGGGAATCCATTGTCGCGGGAGGAAATGTCTCTCCAGTTCCGCTCTCTTCGCCGCACAAGCTTCCTTGCTGAATTCCCCCACATCAGCGGTCTTTCTCGGCACAGGCGATGTTGGTCGAGAGGAGGGTAGCTCTAAAGCTACTGCTGCAGAAGAAGATGTATCATTTGTAGCAGCGGTATCACCATCTGCATCAGTATCTCTAGCAGCAGCAGCGGCTGCGGCATCAGCAGCCAGTTCAGTGGCGACTTTCTCTGGGGTGACAACATTGACAATCTGGGTGAGGGATCTACGGATATGGTAGAGCCTCTCCAGCTTACGGCGCTTCATCGCCTCGGGCACTTCTTGCTCCACAGTGCGCGTCTCAGGCATCACCACGCACGTGTCCCGTAGTTGGTCCGCGCGGCAGTCAATCACCTTCAACGTGAGCAACCGCCACAGGTACCGCGATGCGGTCTTACCTCCTAGCATGTTTAACATGGGTAGGTTCTGGGTTAAAGATGCGATCTCACGGTTGGTCACCGCCTGCTTAGCCCATCGCTCGTATTGAGAGCCCATCA
Source organism: Eutreptiella sp. 'Long Island Sound 2002' (assembly GCA_964036045.1). Lineage (NCBI taxonomy): Eukaryota > Euglenozoa > Euglenophyceae > Eutreptiales > Eutreptiaceae > Eutreptiella > Eutreptiella sp. 'Long Island Sound 2002'. The sequence goes on along the minus strand of CAXIWF010000069.1, from coordinate 14,010 downwards.
GAAAGGCGTTGATAGGATTCTGACAGTCGTTGATGATCTGAGCGTGGTCTTGCTTCCAGAGCCGTTCTGCGAAAAACAGCGTGCTGTGAGAGATCAGCACTGTGAAGAGCGGCATGAACTGGTCTCCCAAGTGATGAGAGACTTGAATTATATGTTGCGACTCTACCACTGCTCCTTCTGACACCGCCTCTAGCACCACGTCCATTTGCAGGTCATCGATACCCCTCTGCAGCTTTTCCTGCAAAGCACGATCATAGTAGAAAGATGGCAACTCCGGGCGATGGGACTGTGTGGTGTGCGTGACGAACTCATCCTCTCCAGCTCCGATAAAGTGGTTGAATGTGGACGCCGTGTCGACTGACTTCGCATCGTCATCGTCATCACCGTTGTCAACCCCGCTCGCAGCAGCCACCGCAGCGCTAGCCGCCGCCACCACAGCTGGGGGACCTTCCTCGCCCTGCTTAGCTTCCGCACAAGCACTACCGCTAGCACTACCGCTAGCAGTGCCAACAGCAGCGCCACCAGACAGCGCACTGTCTGCAGGTTTGGCGGAGAGACCCTGATCAATAGACTCTGTCCCTGAGAGAGTAGCCCCCATCCCCGTCCCAGTCGCAGCGCTTGTGCTTGGGGCATTCCTTCCTGCAAGCCGCGCATATGACTTGAACAGGGCAAGGCAGAACAGGCGGAACTGCTCGCCTGAGGGACTTGAGGGGAGTACGCCTTCAGTGCCATCTTGCACTATCTCAAACCCACCCGCTGAAAAGTCACGAATGAGCTTCTCATAGTCAACTTCCACGCTGGATTTGTTTAGATCTTGCACGGAGCTCTCACGTTTCATCTGGTGGAAGTTCATCCGCACCCGCATCAGACTGCTTTGGCGCCGCAGCTGCGGTCTAGTGTTCACCTTCTCCACAATGCTGTTCACCTCCCGGGCTTGTTGGCTGAACTGCACAGCCCCTGAGTCCAGGCTATCCCCGCCCAAGCTACCCACACTCACTTCTTCGGGAAGCAGCTCCTCATCTTCATCGACAGCGTGCAAACCACCTCTGGTGGTACCACCACCGCCACCGCCAAAGGGAGAGACAAAGCCACCTCCACCTATATTGGATTTACTGCTAGAGGGGGCATTGGACTTGGTGCTGGAGGCACGAGAGCTGGCAAACAATCTTTGTTCGGTGAACTTCTTCCACGCGCCAAACAGCACTTTGTCCCCCATACAGGCAGGCAGGCAGACAAGCAGACAAGCAAGCAGGCAGGCATAAGTACAGCAGCAGGTATAATAAAAATGCATGAACGAAAAAACAGTACATATTATTCACATAGAGAGAGAGAAAAAATGCTGATGTTACCATCAGGATATCAAAAGTACCATCAGGTAGATACCTTTGGTAACGTGCCTGTTCCAGGCGTGTGCGTAGTTCCAGCTAAGCGCTTTCCACCTACGCCGGCACTGCCAGTAGTGTACCAGCTTGCGCCAGCAGTCCACCATCATTACATGGTCGTCCTTGTTCAGCAAAGCGTAGGCACAGAGCACGACCTTACGATCACAGAAGTTCCGGCGCAGCTCCTTAATCTTCTCCGTGCGGGCGCCGATGATCTCGAAGCAGAGCTTGATCATCACGTCGTAGGCGCGGCGCTGCTGTTTCATGCGGATCCAGTCAGCCGCACGATCATTGAAGACACGGAGGTACTTGTGCTTCGGCGCCCAGCTTTTCCAACGGTAGAAAATGCTATTACGGAACCGCATCGATTTCCCGCGGTCCCGTAGATGTGCAGCCCATTCGCCCACCACTTTAGTCATGAGGACACGTCTGTAGTGCGCAATGGCCACTGCCAGCGGGGTGACTGGCTTGGTACGATCGACAGTCATCATCTTCTTCCATCTGTCTAAGGAACGTTTTTGAGTGAGTCTTTGTCCCGTTTCCATGGTGCGCTTCTTTTTGATGCGCAACACGGCAATGTCTTTGACAAGTTTGGTCCACTGCGGTAGGTAGGGGTTACTGTATCGAGGGTCAGGCAAACCTTGACGGTATGCTTTCTGCGCTCCAGATGGGGCATCCCAGTTGAGTAAGATATATAATTGGATAGGATAGGATACAGTAGGGTAGAGTTTAAAGTATAAAAAGGTTGGAAACAGTAGGAGTGATCCAATGACCAAATAGACGTGAGTACAAGAATAGTATTAAACATTCTAGCATTTAAAATATAAAACGCAGTATCAAAGTATCTGTAGTGACATCATAGTACGAAAGTAGTTGATGTTGCTATAAGCAGTGCGGTTAATATAAGCTGAATCTCTCTCACCGTTACGCATATGTATCTGTGCCACATGTGGAAACAGACAAGCGAGGATTCCTTCACCCAGAGCGGGCCCTTGGTGCGCCGTACCATGCGAGACAGGATCTGAGACGCCTTGTACCTGCAACAGTATTATCGTCATCATCATAGTCATGATCATTGTCATGATCATCATCATAGGTCATAGGTACGAAACGTGCACCATGAATACATCGTACATGCCCATAACGTGATATAACTAGAGAATATAATATCAACAAGCGAGTAACAAGTGGGATGTAGAGGATGGGGAGAGAAAGAGAGAGAGAGATGGAAAGGGTGAATGGAGAAGCAATAGCCAACCCACCTGACTGTCTTCAGATCTCGAGTCTCTTTGCGCCAGCCGTGGAAAAGCTTCTCCAGCATGAGGCGTCTGATCTTCAGCAGATCGTCTCGAGCGATTTCTTCGTTCCATTCTCCTTGCTGTTAGGGGGTGTGAGCGGCGCGTGTGTGTGAGCGTGAGTGTGCGTGGTGGTGTTGGGGTGGAGGTGGGGATCGACCGACGACCGATGGGTCACACAAGAGGTAAAGATGAGAAAAAGTAAAGATGGGGAAGGGGGGGGGGGAGGCTAGATAGAGAGTTGGTGTGGGCATCTATCTATACAATACAGCATAAATCATTTCTAAAGTACCAAATGTAAAGTATATAAATATCCTTACGTTGAAGAAAGCCATGCACGCCTGTGGAGTAAGTCTGAGCCTCTGAATGCAAATCTTGAAGAACTCGCTGATGAGTTTCTTGAGCCTCTTAGAGGTGCGTACTTCCTCCAACCAGGCGTAGTAGAACTTCCCGAAGAGTTGCAACTGAAAGAGAGAGAGGGAGAGAGTCAAACAGGTACACAGAGATAGAGATAAACGATTGGTATTGGGAAAACAATCAACGGGGAAAAGAAAGTAACTCCGGAAACCGAAATAATGAGTTAGAAGTAAAACAATAAAGGCGCTGATACCAGGAATCCTGCTGATGAAGATATGTATTAGATTGAATCAAACCAACGGACTGTACCAACCTTGAACATCTTTTCAGCTTGCCAATAGACCTTTATCGCTCTGTAGTAGATCTTTTTAATCGCTTTTCGCTCTTTCTTGACCCGTAGAAAGGCGTGCCGTGGCTTCAACATGCGATACCATGCCTGCACTCGGTTCACACACGCTGTAAATTGACAAAAAAAAAACATCCGCAATGAGACACGAACAAAACAGAGAAACAGTTAGCGGCCAAGTCACGAATGGTAACAATGACTGAAACAAGAAATCTCAGGAATCGCAGTCATTTTGGTCACGATTATGCTCAATACACAAGTAACTAAGCTGGTCAATCCCATAGCGAGAATATATCTCATAGTGCCTATTCGTACCGATTGCATCCAGAAACCCTCTAACTTTGGCGACCGCAATCTCCTGTTGTGCCTTTTCTTGGTTTAGTAAAGACTTCTCTCGGTCCTCATGCCATTGCTTTAATTTGCGGATATCAAGGCCGTACGTCTCCTTCTTTTCATCGCGGAAAAGGGAATGTGACTGCTGCCGTGATCCCTTATCTACAGGTGGATTGCCACCTAAACTATTGCTTGGGCGACGAGACATGGAGAGGTAACCGTAGCAGCTGCTTAATTATAGAAAGTCAAGTTTGATGACAGGTGTACAAGTACGATTTCTCCAAGCTAGGAAGCTCAATGAACCAAGATTTCAACCACTGTCCAAAATACTTTAGTGACAGCGATTTGCTTTAGCTTGAAATGCCAGGATGCCTCGTAAATTCATATAACACTCAAATTGTACCCCTTTACTCGTATCCCAGTATCGTAGAATCCAGAATCGGCGAGCACGAGCAAGCGGATGCCAGAATGAAGACAAAACGGTTTCTAAAACATATTTCTAAAATCTGTTTGAGTAATTATTTTATAAGCAATAAGACCATTTTTTTATTCCATATCAAATCGACACCCGTTTCAACAACATTCCCCAGGGTTTCAACACAGCAGGGTAAGTACTGTAACTTAATCCTGCTGGAATCATTCTAAACTACGAGTATATGTTTTACGATACGAGTACAATTAACTTAAGCCCTGAATTCTGGAATTGACAGTAAGTTATGAGGAGATGCCCGCTTGCGTTGATATTCAGGAATATGATGCAGAGGTGTACAGCATTCGCGAGAGTGGATTAGTGATTGTATTATGCAACGCATCAGGACGATGCATAGCCCTAGCTTCTGGTACTAAGCTCCAAAGCCTTCTAACAGTATCGATCACTTAGCCCAGGCACAAACTATATTAAAACATCATATTTAGTTTAGTCAGCACTATGATGCCCAAAAAGAAGTTGAGTGAAAAAGAGCAAAAGAAGCTCGTGTCTTCGCGATATGCGGTTATGTTTCTTCCCAATACATCATGGGACTTCTACGACGCATACAATCGCTCTGAGCCAGTCGAAGCAGCAACTATTGATCTGGAACTCTCTACGAAAGGGAAGAATCTAGATAAGTATTTGCAGAAACAGTATGACGAGCATATGCGACAGTTACAATTCAAGAACCGCAAAGTTGGCCCGGAATTACCACCATGCGTAGTAGAACTTTTGGAGCTGCAGAAGTCAAATGGAAAGTTCGATCAAATTGGCCCTGTGCTTGCCTGTTTCGGGGTACCTGATGATGTTCCAAGTAAACTTTCCCGGGGGTCCCGATACACCGAGTGGGAAATCGCCACATCGTTTGCAGTGGCAGCTATGCGGCAGCAGAACCACATGTTCGACAAGCTGGGCGACAAGCACGATGCAGCATTCCAGTGGCTGCAGATGAGCGAGCTGGTCAGTGAGGCCAGAGAGCTCCTGCATGAATATCAGTTTACAGTTCCGGGGTCGTCACCCATGGGAAGCCTTCACAACAAGGCAGCAGCATCCAGGAAGTCCAGCATCCAATCCAATGTTCCAGCAAATATAGTCGGGAAATATAGTCGGGGCTCCTTCAACTGAAAATAGTGTTTATGATAGTGGCGCTGTGGGAACCGCTAGAGATGGCGGTGCTGGTTATTCAACTGAGTGGAAAGATGTTCCTGTAGCAGAAGTGCAGCCAGATTATGATGTGGATAAGGATCAACATGACCCGACTATTTCAACCGATGCTACACTTACAGCAGATTCAAAAGCACTTGTAGATCAAAACAATCCAAATAGAGCGGGAATAGGTTTCGGAGTCAAAAGTGTGACTATCAGTGAGCATAAAACGGTACTGTCTCCAATTAAGGATAATGCTTTCGATTTTAATTATCATGACGTACACGAATCCAAGGAAGGCACTGCTACTACCGCAACTGCGGCTGCAGCGTCGGCGGCGGGATTTGAGTATGATGATAGCGAGGACTTTGTTCCCCGCCCAGGCTCTCCTTTATCAGCAGCTTCCCGCACAAGTAGCTTCATGGCACTCCAGGCGAAACTCAACGAGCTCACCGCTACTCGGGACGAAGAGAAGATAGCCGCACAACAAGACATTGTGGATACAATACAGATGGAGGTTATTGATATTTACCTCAATATCGAGAAGCGCCTGCAAGCTGTGATTGACTGCATGCACCAATGCATTGGTTCCTACATTGCCAGTGAGACTATTAAAGTGCGTCACAAGCAGTTCGAGGAGCTGACATTCCGCTTGGGTGACGGGAAGCCTCCTCAGGGTGGATTCGACGACTGGCGACAAGAGGGCTGCCCGGGTATGCGGCCACTCATGATCGACTTTTTCACCACTGTACAAGTGAGATAACTTTAGGAAGAAATCAGATCGGATAAGATCAAATTATACGGGATGCAAGTTGAATTGCTATATATATATCATTCTCATTTTCGTGCTTGCTCATTATGCTATGTAAATGTACACACGCTTGTTACCAACTAACTGGATCCTTTCCTTCATTCTCTCTTTCTCTTCTTCTTTTTATCCCATCGGGCCTCCTTTACACGTCTCCTATCCACCCATTCTGCTTTTGCTTCTGTTTCTGCTTTAGAGGATGGCCGAGGAGCGGTTGCTGCTGCAGGAGTTGGAACATCCAGAGGGACGTGCGCTAGGCGCTAAAGTGGACATAGCGGTGAATCTGAGCAAGTGGAAACTGATGTGGCATGGTCAGGACTTGGTGTTAAAAGTCATACACAGGTGAGTGGAGAGAGAGAGAAAGGAGGAAAGATGAGGAGGTGGGGGACGACAGAAAGTAATAAGACAGAGAGGCATTGTGTGCGTATGTGTGCGCTTGTGTGTGGTAGTGAGAGATATGGAGCTTCCAGACACAGAATATAACCCGGGAAATATGCGGCTTATTCAAATAGGTATATATAGGGAGGGGGTTGCGCACCCCTATATATACCCCTCCCCCCCCACCCCCCCCCCCCTCCACGCGTCACCACCGTCGTGCCTCTTCTTCTTCTTCTTCTTCTCCTCTTCCTGCCTCTTCCTTCACCTGCCTCCTCCTGCCTTATTCTTCTCCTTCTGTCTCATCCTGCCTTATCCTCATCCTCCTCCTTCTGCCTCCTCATCTCGCTTCGCGCCTCTTTCTCTCAGTATGGACTTCCTGCGTAAGTGCCGCGAGCTGAGTGAGTGGTACGGCCCCTCCTTCTTCTTCCGAGGCAACCCTCTCATGCTGCCGCTGCCCATGTCCAAGATCTACGAGCGGTTAGAAGACTTCGATCCTCAGGTGGGTCACGCCGCGTCGTTACGTGAGGCTCAGCCTACTTCTTTGGCTTCACAGTGACATCCCACGTTTGAGGCTCAGCCAACTTCTTTGGCTTCACAGTTTCATTCCACGTATTTTATCAACAACTTTGACAGCTGGGATGTATTTGTTGCACGTATGATAGTTACTGCTGCTGCTGCTTTTGTTTTTTAATTCCGCTCTTTTCAGACTTCCCCGTTAGTGGTGGTTGGTGGTTGGTGGTTGATGATGATGATGGTGATGATGATGATGATGATAATGATGATAATGATATCTGCCGCTGCTTCGGGGGTTAAACTTACGCGATAAAAGCTTTCAACAGTAGCCTCTGAAACCACTTTGGTTGCTTATTCTAATAAATCTAATTCGACTGTCAACTACGTTTCTACCCAATAACCTCAATTGCTTTGCGCATCATCATCATACCCCCCCCCCCCCCTTGTACGCACTCGCACCCACACCCACCCATGTCAACCCCACTTCAGGTCCATGACCAGCGTTATTCGGTTCCTCACGCCAGGCTCGGAATAATGAACCTCGCCGAGAAGGGGGAATGGTTGCATGAACAAAATCTAAATAAATTCCGGCGCAATTTCCAAACAATGGAGGAAGACTGGTACGAAAAAGCAATAATTGTGCTGAATCATTTTTAAATGATTCGGCACTTTTCCTTGTTTAAATGTAATAATAGTTATTATTACATTTAACTAGCAACCAAAGGGGGGTATAGTACCCCCTTTTGTTGCTAGTTCAAGTTTCGGGGTTATATTTCAACTTTACTTTCGTTGTCGAGGCCGCAGTCGCACCTATTTTATCACATGGTTATTTAATTATGACAATTTTAAAATGACTGTTTGGTGTTTGTTATTTCTGCTGGTAGGGCTTTTAACTGGCCCGAGTTGTCTGATGTCAGAGATACAACGATGAACACACGCATGCACACGGCGCTGCTGGTGATGTATGTGACGTACCAAGAAGATCTACAGGCGACTAATGCGGATGAGAAATTGTACGAAACACTATCTTATCATCACCATCATCATCATCATCATTATCATCATCATCATCATCATCATCATCATCATCATCATCATCATCATCATCATCAACAACAACACCATCATCAACATCATCATCAACATCATCAACATCATTATTTGACCTTGTTCTTGTTTATCATGTATATAGTAGGATATATATATGTATGAAATATAATACCAAAGGGATAGTTATACCAGGTGTATATACCTGGTATGTCAATCCCTTTGGTATTATATTTCTGCTATTCATAAAGTTTAGTTAGTTTTATCCATTTCTTCTACTAATACCAAAGCATCAATGATGCTTGCTATTATCTCGTGGCATGTTAAAACTGCAACAATACTTCAAATATTTTTTCAAGGTTTATATCAAAGATATCAAGTATCCGTGCTCAAGATAAGCTTCTAATTGGAACCAACACGGCGAAGGTGGATAGAAAACTGAACTTACCGTCTCCTTCGGAGCGCAAGGAACGCCCACCGAATCTAATTAAAGCTGCGAACCGAATGAATAACCCGCGGTATAGTGTGGTTCAACCGACAATGGGGATGGCTGCTGGAATGGGGAGATTAGGTTCGATCAGTGGAGGTACCAAGCCCTTCGGCGGGCAAGGTCTTAGGGGAGTCTTCAAAAAGAGTTTGTATGGGCTGCGCTTGACCAATGGTATGAAAGGTGCTGCTGCAGGAGCAGAAACGGGGGCAGGGGCAGGTGGTGGCGCGATGAGGACATCCTCCGTTGATAAGAAGGTCCGAGCGGAGTTCAGCACCACCAGTGGCGTGGAGAGCAGCAGCTACGTGACGGTGAGTGACACCAGCAAGGAGAAGGTCGACATCAACGTCATGCGGCCGCAGATGCAGAGGGCGAAGATATTCACGGACATCATCCGGCATGCTGAAGAAGCCAACGCGGCGGTGCACGCAGCACAGGAGGACGAGGACGAGTTTCAACAACTGCAGCGGGAGTTTGAGCTGAAACATCAACAGCCACTGCAGGAACAGCTTGGAGAAGGGCAGCGGCAACCCCCCGCAGTTGGCGGTGGTGGTGGTGGTGGTGGTGGTGGTGGTGGCGGCGAGGGCGGGAATAATTCTGATGATGAAAAGGATGAGTTGGACTCTGTCGGGCTTGCCATAGCAGCTGCAGCGAAGGAGAGCCACACGGGTGATACCTTGGAAACTGGTAATATCAAGCCCCCTATACAGGAGGAGAAAGGAGAGGAAGCCGCGAATCAAGCAGCAGGGGCGGAAGCAAGAGCGGCTGGCGAAGGTCTTGCTAGTAGGTCGACTGCAGTGCGGAGGTTTGTCGAGGCTGCTGGGAGCTCGGGCGCTGCTGGGGGAGGGGCAGGAAGAGGGCGAGGGCGAGGGCGACATGCCCTTGTTCCTGTAGCAAGAGCCGGCAAGGCTAGTGTGGCAGCTACAGGGGGTGGTAAACGACAAAGTATTTCTGCGGGATCTCCCTCTGCTGTCAACCCTGCTGCATCAACTGCTAATTCTGGTACTAATACAACAGCAGCAGCAGCAGCAGCATCTGAATCTGCGATGATGGGTAGAAGGAAACATCGGCCTAGTATTGCTAGTCGCAAAGCCAGCACTCTATCTGCGGCTTTGCCCGATAGTGTCGGTGGTGGAAGTGGTCTCTTACGGACAACGTCTAGTAAAGGGACATTGTCGCCTGCCAAATCTAGCAAGCGCATGTCAGTAATCTCCACCGCCTCCTCAGTCAGGCCTGCTCGTGATGGGGGTGGTGGCGGGGGTGGCGGGGGTGGCGAAGGCAACACGACAGCTGCTTCCATTCTGGCTAATCCTAACTCCCCTTCATCTACTCCTGTACAGGGCGCTCGGCGTCCCACTGTCTCACACCACGTCACTGCTACTCTTGGTGACGTAGGGCGTAAATCAAGAAGCCCTAGCAAGCTGGTACCGTCACCAGCAGTGAGTGAATCGCGGAAGCGTAGCCACCGTCCAAGTGTACTGACTGCTGCGCCTTCTGGGATAAGCAAAAGCAGCAGCCCTCCTAGCCCTCAGCCACTCATAGCAGGCCTCGGAAATGCCGGAGATGGCAGTGAAGCAGGAGGAGCAGGAGGGGGAGAGGCAGGAGGAGTGGTGGATATGCAGCGTATAGCCCGTGCTGCCTCTAGGCACAAGGCGCGCAAGGGCAGCACTATTACTGCTACTGCCACTGCCACTGTCAAGGCCGCAGGTAGCGACAGTATAGAGAAAGGTTCAAAATCTAAGCGGAAATCCTCCAATCGTGGAGGCGATCGGAAGCACTCCGAAGCGATCGGGGCCCCGAATGCTCATAACCAACCCTCTGAAATTCCCCGGATCCCTACTGCCCCCAGCGAGCGAGCCTCCCCGGCTGCTGGTGTTGCTGCGCCAGGGCGTAACCGTGCTGGCAGTATTCACTCAGCTGCTGGGTCGACCGACTTGAATATGATGTCGCCATCAGATGCTGCACTGATGAAGCCCTATCCGATATTGAAAACATCATCGAATCTAAGTGGGGGTATGGGTGGTGGTGTTGCGGCGGGAGGGGTAGGAAGCGGTGGTAACCAAACCCCCACCGCTTCCAGCACCAAGCGCCTGCAGTTTGCTCCCAGTGCGGATGGTACAACAAGCGCTGCTGGTGGTGGTAGTGGTGGTTATGGTGTTCGCAATAAAAGACGAACTATCAGCTTCGACGACGACTTTGACTTTGATGACTATGGTGCTGAAGATGACGATGCTTTAATTGCAGGGGTGGGTCGTGCTGCTGTGGCTGCTACTCCGACCACGCCATTTAACGCCTCGTTCGGCCGGCAGGACAGCTCTTTCTCACTGCAGAGTGACGGGCCGTCGCTGAAGAGCTTCCACCTGTCCCCACCGTATGTGCCCCCTGGCGCAGCTGGTTTCGATGGTCTTGACTCTTCATCACCAACAGGTGCTACCACTGTGGGGCGCGGTGGTGGTAGTGGTGGTGGTGGTGGTAGTGGTAGTGGTGCTTTTGACTTGGCTGCATCCTCTGCTGCTGCTGCCGCCGCCGCCGCTGTTGCTGTTGCTGGTGGAGGTGGAGGTGGGGGAGGTAGAAGGCGGAGTGACGAATCTGTATCCAGCAGCGGAAAGGATAAAGTTACCCGCTTGCCAGCGGTCATGAGCAAGCAACCCAGCCAGACCCTGACTCGTCGCAAGGGTAGTGTAGATAGTATTGGTAGTATGGGCGGGAGCTCAGCGGGTCGGCGCTCCAGATCCACGCAAGGATCGTACTAAGAAGAAGCGTTTCCACTTTGGCTTTGAAGAGGTGGAGTAAGCTCGGGAAGAAGAAAAAGTGGAGGAGGTGGTATGGTTGTGCACTTCATTCAGCAGGGCTGCAATTTTTATGCAGCAGAATTATATATTGTTCTTATGATCATTTGACTTTTGATATTTTAGTAGATTTGAGAGGCAGTTTTACTTTGCTGGTGCCGTTGGTAGCACTGCAACGAATAATGTAATTTTCGCCATATGGAGGCATGATGGGTTGCTACGCTAAGAGAGTATATATGACATATTGCCTTGTTTATTAAAATGTTGTTCGCTTTTAAAATTAAGATTAAATGGTCGCTCCAATGAGCGCATCGCATTTTATGTTGCACTTACCGAAACAATCATCAATCAATCGATCAATAAACCAACCAAGAGCACAGAAAACAGAAATAGTAAATAGCAAAATCTGGGGGAGGCAGGGATTATTCTTTCTGTTGTAAATATTCCCTGACTAAAATCTCCAATTTATCCTTAGTCGCAACCTTCTCGTAGTTGACTGACTGGTTGAAATAGTCCACATGCAGTAAGTTCTTTCCTAATATGAGCTGTTCCCCGCGTTGCGCGAAGTGGTGTCGCATGACTTCGAAGGCGTACTGCGTCTGATAGTGCTCCATGGCGTTCTGCAGTAGCTCGTCAGTGGCCCCCGGCTGGTTCAAAAACACATCCTTGAGCTGCAGCGGCTTTGCAGCTTGCTGACCACTCTTGTGACTGCTATCAGTTCTGCTGCTGTTGCGGGCATGCTCCTCTAGGGCAATGTCAGCACACTCAATGTAGTCTGCGAAGGGGTTACTCATTCGGTTGGTGCGGATACTGGTGTCGAAGCGACATATAAGCTGATTGTGGCCAACTCCTGCCCGCCGCGCCGACCATTGCTGGCTTTCTCGAGTCGTGAGAATGAACTTTACAGGGCGCTCGACGGGCAGCAGTGGAAGCAAGTGTCGGATTATACCCGTCACAGGCGTGTCGCTAAGCCCATCCAGAATGTTGATGAATGTAACCGCTATTGCTCCAACAGTCGGCTCGAGTTTTGCACGCCATTTGGCAGCATCACAATCGAAAACATGGTCGGCAGGAAAGAGAATAGGGTTGTTGAACCCACCCGTGCAGTGATTGGCTGCAATCATGAGTGCAACTAGGTCACGCTGCTGTGGCAGAAGACCCGGGCAGCACTCCAACCAATGGCAGGCCTGCAGATGCAGAGAGCACATAGAGCCATGTGATCCGTGGGTGCCGGTAGTGCCTTGTCCTAAACTGATAAATAGAGGAGTTCGCTTTGGAACTTCTGAGACCACGGGTACTTTCTTCATTCTCTTCTCCCCGCCACTTCCCATCGTACCCGTCCCTGTCTTGCTGCCGCCATTCATCGAAGATTTAGAGCTGGTCTTACTCGATGATGAAGATGGAGATGAAGATGAAGATGAAGAAGGTCTGGAAATGTGGTGAGTCGAGCCTCTGCGGGAAACACCGAAACGGTTCGGCCGATACGGCAGAAAGTTCGATGATTGCTCTCTTTCATTAGGGTCATTTGACGTCGAAGAGCTTAGTCCATCAGAAGCGCTAGATCCAGAAAACTGAAAAATAGCGATTATAAGAGCAAGCCAGCTTAGAAAGTAATATGTTCGCGTAAGTGTATATCCACAGGACACTAAAGGAACAGAATTCCTTCGGCCCAGCATTGTTTTTATGGCGGCGATGGAAAAGCTTGCTCCACTGTTTAGTCACATCAAGACCCATACAGCTGAGTAAACCCCTGAAAGGTAGATATGGATGACGAAGAGGGATATATAACTCCCTGTGGACCTAACTCCCTATGGACTGTTCAAAATTGCAGCAGCTACTGGGATATTCGCGGAGTAGCACTGTAGGTTGCAAGCAGTTAAAAATAGGTGATTATTCCGTGGTTTTTAATATGAAGCATTCAACAATCATCCAGTTTTATTGTGATTTTTGCTGCTCGCTCGAAAACCAAGCAGTTCTGGAGTTTTGTGCCTCTGTGCGACTGTGGCAGAAAGGAAGAGGAGCGAGAAAGGGTAACTTACTGTAAATTTTTTAATTAATCTGCATTGGCTTCCGAATAGGCATCGAGTAGCAGCCTTTTTGCTTCATGACAGCACCTATACCGCTTAACGAATTATTTTATTTACCCTTCTTCACCATACTGCTCAATTTGTGGCTTTTGAGTGAAACATGAGGTAGACGTGTCGATACAAGTGTACCATTTTTGGCTGCTGCATCGCTGTTTATCATACTGCAGTAGACAGTGGACAGTCTGTAATTTCGTTGGATAAAATAAGTTGATACAATGCGCCTTACAGCTGATGTTCTTACGGTACGTTTTAAGTACTTAAAAAGCAATTATGGTGCTGGTACAGCAAAGCGATATCTGCACTGCCTTGCTCCCCGTCGCCAAGTGCGACTAACCTCAATACCCACCCAACCCTATTTACATTTAGTGCACCGTTCTATCATTTGCTTATTAAAACTAACATGTTTATTGATGCATGGCTGATGCATCTATGGAAAATATCCCGCCCGGCCTCTCGTGATGTCGGTTAATTGGTGTGTGCATACGCCAACTAATGCTCGACTCCAACAATGACATTAATCAAATTCGCAGCGGGCAGAGCATTATTTCAATGCTTACATGGACAGGGAATTAA
>CAXIWF010000068.1:0-12707 GCA_964036045.1 Eutreptiella sp. 'Long Island Sound 2002' | reverse complement strand
CCGCAAGCGCCGGAACATGTTCTGGAAGCGCCGGAACATGTTCCGGAAGCACCGGAACATGTTCCGGAAGCACCGGAACATGTTCCGGAAGCGCCAGAACATGTTTCGGAAGGACCCGAACGTGTTCCGGAAGGACCGGAACGTGTTCCGCAAGCACCGGAACATGTTCCGGAAGGACCGGAACATGTTCCGGAAGCGCCGAAACATGTTCCGGAAGGACCGGAACATGTTCCGGAAGGACCGGAACATGTTCCGGAAGCGCCGGAACATGTTCCGGAAGGACCGGAACATGTTCCGGAAGGACCGGAACATGTTCCGGCGCTTCCGGAACATGTTCCGGAAGCGCCGGAACATGTTCCGGAAGAACCCGAACATGTTCCGGAAGGACCGGAACATGTTCCGGAAGGACCGGAACATGTTCCGGAAGCACCGGAACACGTTCCGGAAGCGCCGGAACATGTTCCGGAAGGACCGGAACATGTTCCGGAAGCGCCGGAACCCGTTCCGGAAGCACCGGAACGTGTTCCGGAAGGACCGGAACATGTTCCGGAAGCACCGGAACATGTTCCGGAAGCGCCGAAACATGTTCCGGAAGCGCCGGAACATGTTCCGGAAGCACCGGAACATGTTCCGGAAGCACCGGAACATGTTCCGGAAGCACCGGAACATGTTCCGGAAGCACCGGACCATGTTCCGGAAGCACAGGAACATGTTCCGGAAGGACCGGAACATGGTCCGGAAGCACCGGAACATGTTCCGGAAGGACCAGAACATGTTCTGGAAGCACCGGAACATGTTCCGGAAGGACCGGAACATGTTCCGGAAGGACCGGAACATGTTCCGGAAGCACCGGAACATGTTCCGGAAGCGCCGGAACATGTTCCGGAAGGACCGGAACATGTTCCGGAAGCGCCGAAACATGTTCCGGAAGCACCGGAACATGTTCCGGAAGCACCGGAACATGTTCCGGAAGCGCCGGAACATGTTCCGGAAGCGCCGGAACATGTTCTGGAAGCGCCGGAACATGTTCCGGAAGCACCGGAACATGTTCCGGAAGCGCCGGAACATGTTCCGGAAGAACCCGAATATGTTCCGGAAGGACCGGAACATGTTCCGGAAGGACCAGAACATGTTCCGGAAGCATTGGAACATGTTCCGGAAGCGCCGGAACATGTTCCGGAAGGACCGGAACATGTTCCGGAAGCGCCGGAACATGTTGCGGAAGCGCCGGAACATGTTCCGGAAGGACCGGAACAGGTTCCGGAAGGACCGGAACATGTCCCGGAAGCGCCGGAACATGTTGCGGAAGCGCCGGAACATGTTCCGGAAGCGCCGAAACATGTTCCGGAAGCACCGGAACATGTTCCGGAAGGACCGAAACATGTTCCGGAAGCGCCGGAACATGTTCCGGAAGCGCCGGAACATGTTCTGGAAGCGCCGGAACATGTTCCGGAAGCACCGGAACATGTTCCGGAAGAACCCGAACATGTTCCGGAAGGACCGGAACATGTTCCAGAGGCGCCGGAACATGTTGCGGAAGCGCCGGAACATGTTGCGGAAGCGCCGGAACATGTTCCGGAAGGACCGGAACATGTCCCGGAAGCGCCGGAACATGTTGCGGAAGCGCCGGAACATGTTCCGGAAGCGCCGAAACATGTTCCGGAAGCGCCGGAACATGTTCCGGAAGCGCCGGAACATGTTCTGGAAGCGCCGTAACATGTTCCAGAAGAACCCGAACATGTTCCGGAAGGACCGGAACATGTTCCGGAAGGACCGGAACATGTTCCCGAAGCACCGGAACATGTTCCGGACGCGCCGGAACATGTTCCGGAAGGACCGGAACATGTTCCGGAAGCGCCGAAACATGTTCCGGAAGCACCGGAACATGTTCCGGAAGCACCGGAACATGTTCCGGTCCTTCCGGAACATGTTCCGGAAGCGCCGCAACATGTTCCGGAAGGACCGGAACATGGTCCGGAAGCACCGGAACATGTTCCGGAAGGACCAGAACATGTTCTGGAAGCACCGGAACATAATCTGGTCCTTCCGGAACATGTTCCGGAAGCGCCGCAACATGTTCCGGAAGGACCGGAACATGTTCCGGGAGCGCCGGAACATGTTCCGGAAGCGCCGGAACATGTTCTGGAAGCGCCGTAACATGTTCCAGAAGAACCCGAACATGTTCCGGAAGGACCGGAACATGTTCCGGAAGGACCGGAACATGTTCCGGAAGCACCGGAACATGTTCCGGAAGCGCCGGAACATGTTCCGGAAGGAACGGAACATGTTCCGGAAGCGCCGAAGCATGTTCCGGAAGCACCGGAACATGTTCCGGAAGCACCGGAACATGTTCCGGAAGCGCCGGAACAGGAAGCGCCGGAACATGTTCTGGAAGCGCCGGAACATGTTCCGGAAGCACCGGAACATGTTCCGGAAGCGCCAGAACATGTTCCGGAAGAACCCGAACATGTTCCGGAAGGACCGGAACATGTTCCGGAAGGACCAGAACATGTTCCGGAAGCATTGGAACATGTTCCGGAAGCGCCGGAACATGTTCCGGAAGGACCGGAACATGTTCCGGAAGCGCCGGAACATGTTCTGGAAGCGCCGTAACATGTTCCAGAAGGACCGGAACATGTTCCGGAAGGACCGGAACATGTCCTGGAAGCGCCGGAACATGTTGCGGAAGCGCCGGAACATGTTCCGGAAGCGCCGAAACATGTTCCGGAAGCACCGGAACATGTTCCGGAAGGACCGGAACATGTTCCGGAAGCGCCGGAACATGTTCCGGAAGCGCCGGAACATGTTCTGGAAGCGCCGGAACATGTTCCGGAAGCACCGGAACATGTTCCGGAAGAACTCGAACATGTTCCGGAAGGACCGGAACATGTTCCGGAAGGACCAGAACATGTTCCGGAAGCATTGGAACATGTTCCGGAAGCGCCGGAACATGTTCCGGAAGGACCGGAACATGTTCCAGAGGCGCCGGAACATGTTGCGGAAGCGCCGGAACATGTTGCGGAAGCGCCGGAACATGTTCCGGAAGGACCGGAACATGTCCCGGAAGCGCCGGAACATGTTGCGGAAGCGCCGGAACATGTTCCGGAAGCGCCGTAACATGTTCCAGAAGAACCCGAACATGTTCCGGAAGGACCGGAACATGTTCCGGAAGGACCGGAACATGTTCCGGAAGCACCGGAACATGTTCCGGAAGCGCCGGAACATGTTCCGGAAGGAACGGAACATGTTCCGGAAGCGCCGAAGCATGTTCCGGAAGCACCGGAACATGTTCCGGAAGCACCGGAACATGTTCCGGAAGCGCCGGAACAGGAAGCGCCGGAACATGTTCTGGAAGCGCCGGAACATGTTCCGGAAGCACCGGAACATGTTCCGGAAGCGCCAGAACATGTTCCGGAAGAACCCGAACATGTTCCGGAAGGACCGGAACATGTTCCGGAAGGACCAGAACATGTTCCGGAAGCATTGGAACATGTTCCGGAAGCGCCGGAACATGTTCCGGAAGGACCGGAACATGTTCCGGAAGCGCCGGAACATGTTCTGGAAGCGCCGTAACATGTTCCAGAAGGACCGGAACATGTTCCGGAAGGACCGGAACATGTCCTGGAAGCGCCGGAACATGTTGCGGAAGCGCCGGAACATGTTCCGGAAGCGCCGAAACATGTTCCGGAAGCACCGGAACATGTTCCGGAAGGACCGGAACATGTTCCGGAAGCGCCGGAACATGTTCCGGAAGCGCCGGAACATGTTCTGGAAGCGCCGGAACATGTTCCGGAAGCGCCGGAACATGTTCCGGAAGAACTCGAACATGTTCCGGAAGGACCGGAACATGTTCCGGAAGGACCAGAACATGTTCCGGAAGCATTGGAACATGTTCCGGAAGCGCCGGAACATGTTCCGGAAGGACCGGAACATGTTCCAGAGGCGCCGGAACATGTTGCGGAAGCGCCGGAACATGTTGCGGAAGCGCCGGAACATGTTCCGGAAGGACCGGAACATGTCCCGGAAGCGCCGGAACATGTTGCGGAAGCGCCGGAACATGTTCCGGAAGCGCCGAAACATGTTCCGGAAGCGCCGGAACATGTTCCGGAAGCGCCGGAACATGTTCTGGAAGCGCCGTAACATGTTCCAGAAGAACCCGAACATGTTCCGGAAGGACCGGAACATGTTCCGGAAGGACCGGAACATGTTCCGGAAGCACCGGAACATGTTCCGGACGCGCCGGAACATGTTCCGGAAGGACCGGAACATGTTCCGGAAGCGCCGAAACATGTTCCGGAAGCACCGGAACATGTTCCGGAAGCACCGGAACATGTTCCGGAAGCGCCGGAACATGTTCCGGAAGCGCCGGAACATGTTCTGGAAGCGCCGGAACATGTTCCGGAAGCACCGGAACATGTTCCGGAAGCGCCGGAACATGTTCCGGAAGAACCCGAACATGTTCCGGAAGGACCGGAACATGTTCCGGAAGGACCAGAACATGTTCCGGAAGCATTGGAACATGTTCCGGAAGCGCCGGAACATGTTCCGGAAGGACCGGAAAATGTTCCGGAAGCGCCGGAACATGTTGCGGAAGCGCCGGAACATGTTCCGGAAGGACCGGAACATGTCCCGGAAGCGCCGGAACATGTTGCGGAAGCGCCGGAACATGTTCCGGAAGCGCCGAAACATGTTCCGGAAGCACCGGAACATGTTCCGGAAGCGCCGGAACATGTTCCGGAAGCGCCGGAACATGTTCTGGAAGCGCCGGAACATGTTCCGGAAGCACCGGAACATGTTCCGGAAGAACCCGAACATGTTCCGGAAGGACCGGAACATGTCCCGGAAGCGCCGGAACATGTTGCGGAAGGACCGGAACATGTTCCGGAAGGACCGGAACATGTCCCGGAAGCGCCGGAACATGTTGCGGAAGCGCCGGAACATGTTCCGGAAGCGCCGAAACATGTTCCGGAAGGACCGGAACATGTTCCGGAAGGACCGGAACATGTTCCGGAAGCACCGGAACATGTTCCGGAAGCGCCGGAACATGTTCCGGAAGGACCGGAACATGTTCCGGAAGCGCCGAAACATGTTCCGGAAGCACCGGAACATGTTCCGGAAGCACCGGAACATGTTCCGGAAGCGCCGGAACATGTTCCGGAAGCGCCGGAACATGTTCTGGAAGCGCCGGAACATGTTCCGGAAGCACCGGAACATGTTCCGGAAGCGCCGGAACATGTTCCGGAAGAACCCGAATATGTTCCGGAAGGACCGGAACATGTTCCGGAAGGACCAGAACATGTTCCGGAACCATTGGAACATGTTCCGGAAGCGCCGGAACATTTTCCGGAAGGACCGGAACATGTTCCGGAAGCGCCGGAACATGTTGCGGAAGCGCCGGAACATGTTCCGGAAGGACCGGAACATGTTCCGGAAGGACCGGAACATGTCCCGGAAGCGCCGGAACATGTTGCGGAAGCGCCGGAACATATTCCGGAAGCGCCGAAACATGTTCCGGGAGCACCGGAACATGTTTCGGAAGCACAGGAACATGTTCCGGAAGGACCGGAAGATGTTCCGGAAGCACCGGAACATGTTCCGGAAGGACGGGAACATGTTCCGGAAGGACCAGAACATGTTCCGGAAGCGCCAGAACATGTTCCGGAAGCGCCGGAACATGTTCCGGAAGCGCCGGAACATGTTCCGGAAGCACCGGAACATGTTCCGGCAGCGCCAGAACATGTTCCGGAAGGACCGGAACATGTTCCGGAAGGACCGGAACATGTTCCGGAAGGACCGGAACATGTTCCGGGAGGACCGGAACATGTTCCGGAAGCGCCGGAACATGTTCCGGAAGGACCGGAACATGTTCCGGAAGCGCCGGAACATGTTGCGGAAGCGCCGGAACATGTTCCGGAAGAACCGGAACATGTTCCGGAAGCGCCGGAACATGTTCCGGAAGCGCCGGAACATGTTCCCGAAGGACCGGAACATGTTCCGGGAGCACCGGAACATGTTTCGGAAGCACAGGAACATGTTCCGGAAGGACCGGAACATGTTCCGGAAGCACCGGAACATATTCCGGAAGGACCGGAAGATGTTCTGGAAGCACCGGAACATGTTCCGGAAGGACCGGAACATGTTCCGGAAGCGCCGGAACATGTTCCGGAAGCACCGGAACATGTTCCGGAAGCGCCAGAACACGTTCCGGAAGGACCGGAACATGTTCCGGGAGGACCGGAACATGTTCCGGAAGCGCCGGAACATGTTCCGGAAGGACCGGAACATGTTCTGGAAGCGCCGGAACATGTTCCGGAAGCGCCGGAACATGTTCCCGAAGGACCGGAACATGTTCCGGGAGCACCGGAACATGTTTCGGAAGCACAGGAACATGTTCCGGAAGGACCGGAACATGTTCCGGAAGCACCGGAACATATTCCGGAAGGACCGGAAGATGTTCTGGAAGCACCGGAACATGTTCCGGAAGGACCGGAACATGTTCCGCAAGGACCGGAACATGTTCCGGAAGCGCCGGAACATGTTGCGGAAGCGCCGGAACATGTTCCGGAAGCGCCGGAACATGTTCTGGAAGCGCCGGAACATGTTCCAGAAGGACCGGAACATGTTCCGGAAGCGCCGAAACATGTTCCGGAAGGACCCGAACATGTTCCGGAAGCACCGGAACATGTTCCAGAAGGACCGGAACATGTTCCGGAAGCACCGGAACATGTTCCAGAAGGACCGGAACATGTTCCGGAAGCGCCGAAACATGTTCCGGAAGCACCGGAACATGTTCTGGAAGCGCCGGAACATGTTCCGGAAGGACCGGAAGATGTTCCGGAAGCGCCGGAACATGTTGCGGAAGCGCCGGAACATGTTCCGGAAGGACCGGAACATGTTCCGGAAGCACCGGAACGTGTTCTGGAAGGACCGGAACATGTTCCGGAAGCGCCGGAACATGTTCCGGAAGGACCGGAACATGTTCCGGAAGCGCCGGAACATGTTGCGGAAGCGCCGGAACATGTTCCGGAAGGACCGGAACATGTTCCGGAAGCACCGGAACATGTTCCGGAAGCGCCGGAACATGTTCCCGAAGGACCGGAACATGTTCCGGAAGGACCGGAACATGTTCCGAAAGCGCCGGAACATGTTGCGGAAGCGCCGGAACATGTTCCGGAAGCGCCGGAACATGTTCCGGGAGCACCGGAACATGTTCCGGAAGGACCGGAACATGTTCCGGAAGCGCCGGAACATGTTCCGGAAGCGCCGGAACATGTTCCCGAAGGACCGGAACATGTTCCGGGAGCACCGGAACATGTTTCGGAAGCACAGGAACATGTTCCGGAAGGACCGGAACATGTTCCGGAAGCACCGGAACATATTCCGGAAGGACCGGAAGATGTTCTGGAAGCACCGGAACATGTTCCGGAAGGACCGGAACATGTTCCGGAAGCGCCGGAACATGTTCCGGAAGCGCCGGAACATGTTCCGGAAGCGCCGGAACATGTTCCGGAAGCACCGGAACATGTTCCGGAAGCGCCGGAACATGTTCCGGAAGCGCCGGAACATGTTCCGGAAGCACCGGAACATGTTCCGGAAGCGCCGGAACATGTTGCGGAAGCGCCGGAACATGTTCCGGAAGCGCCGGAACATGTTCTGGAAGCGCCGGAACATGTTCCAGAAGGACCGGAACATGTTCCGGAAGCGCCGAAACATGTTCCGGAAGGACCCGAACATGTTCCGGAAGCACCGGAACATGTTCCAGAAGGACCGGAACATGTTCCGGAAGCGCCGAAACATGTTCCGGAAGCACCGGAACATGTTCTGGAAGCGCCGGAACATGTTCCGGAAGGACCGGAAGATGTTCCGGAAGCGCCGGAACATGTTGCGGAAGCGCCGGAACATGTTCCGGAAGGACCGGAACATGTTCCGGAAGCACCGGAACGTGTTCTGGAAGGACCGGAACATGTTCCGGAAGCGCCGGAACATGTTCCGGAAGGACCGGAACATGTTCCGGAAGCGCCGGAACATGTTGCGGAAGCGCCGGAACATGTTCCGGAAGGACCGGAACATGTTCCGGAAGCACCGGAACATGTTCCGGAAGCGCCGGAACATGTTCCCGAAGGACCGGAACATGTTCCGGAAGGACCGGAACATGTTCCGAAAGCGCCGGAACATGTTGCGGAAGCGCCGGAACATGTTCCGGAAGCGCCGGAACATGTTCCGGGAGCACCGGAACATGTTCCGGAAGGACCGGAACATGTTCCGGAAGCGCCGGAACATGTTCCGGAAGCGCCGGAACATGTTCCCGAAGGACCGGAACATGTTCCGGGAGCACCGGAACATGTTTCGGAAGCACAGGAACATGTTCCGGAAGGACCGGAACATGTTCCGGAAGCACCGGAACATATTCCGGAAGGACCGGAAGATGTTCTGGAAGCACCGGAACATGTTCCGGAAGGACCGGAACATGTTCCGGAAGCGCCGGAACATGTTCCGGAAGCGCCGGAACATGTTCCGGAAGCGCCGGAACATGTTCCGGAAGCACCGGAACATGTTCCGGAAGCGCCGGAACATGTTCCGGAAGCGCCGGAACATGTTCCGGAAGCACCGGAACATGTTCCGGAAGCGCCAGAACACGTTCCGGAAGGACCGGAACATGTTCCGGAAGGACCGGAACATGTTCCGGAAGGACCGGAACATGTTCCGGGAGGACCGGAACATGTTCCGGAAGCGCCGGAACATGTTCCGGAAGGACCGGAACATGTTCCGGAAGCGCCGGAACATGTTCCGGAAGCGCCGGAACATGTTCCCGAAGGACCGGAACATGTTCCGGGAGCACCGGAACATGTTTCGGAAGCACAGGAACATGTTCCGGAAGGACCGGAACATGTTCCGGAAGCACCGGAACATATTCCGGAAGGACCGGAAGATGTTCTGGAAGCACCGGAACATGTTCCGGAAGGACCGGAACATGTTCCGGAAGGACCGGAACATGTTCCGGAAGCACCGGAACATGTTCCGGAAGCGCCGGAACATGTTGCGGAAGCGCCGGAACATGTTCCGGAAGCGCCAGAAACATGTTCTGGAAGCGCCGGAACATGTTCCAGAAGGACCGGAACATGTTCCGGAAGCGCCGAAACATGTTCCGGAAGGACCCGAACATGTTCCGGAAGCACCGGAACATGTTCCAGAAGGACCGGAACATGTTCCGGAAGCGCCGAAACATGTTCCGGAAGCACCGGAACATGTTCTGGAAGCGCCGGAACATGTTCCGGAAGGACCGGAAGATGTTCCGGAAGCGCCGGAACATGTTGCGGAAGCGCCGGAACATGTTCCGGAAGGACCGGAACATGTTCCGCAAGCACCGGAACGTGTTCTGGAAGCACCGGAACATGTTCCGGAAGCGCCGGAACATGTTCCGGAAGGACCGGAACATGTTCCGGAAGCGCCGGAACATGTTGCGGAAGCGCCGGAACATGTTCCGGAAGGACCGGAACATGTTCCGGAAGCACCGGAACATGTTCCGGAAGCGCCGGAACATGTTCCGGAAGCGCCGGAACATGTTCCCGAAGGACCAGAACATGTTCCGGAAGCACCGGAACATGTTCCGGAAGGACCGGAAGATGTTCTGGAAGGACCGGAACATGTTCCGGAAGGACCGGAACATGTTCCAGAAGCGCCGGAACATGTTCCGGAAGGACGGGAACATGTTCCGGAAGGACCGGAACATGTTCCGGAAGCGCCGGAACATGTTCCGGAAGCGCCGGAACATGTTCTGGAAGCGCCGGAACATGTTCCGGAAGCACCGGAACATGTTCTGGACGCACCGGAACATGTTCCGGAAGCGCCGAAACATGTTCCGGAAGGACCAGAACATGTTCCGGAAGCGCCGGAACATGTTCCGGAATCACCGGAACATGTTCCGGAAGGACCGGAACATGTTCCGGAAGGACCGGAACATGTTCCGGAAGGACCGGAACATGTTCCGGAAGCGCCGGAACATGTTCCGGAAGCGCCGGAACATGTTCCGGAAGCTCCGGAACATGTTCCGGAAGCGCCGGAACATGTTCCGGAAGCACCGGAACATGTTCCGGAAGAACCCGAACATGTTCCGGAAGGACCGGAACATGTTCCGGAAGGACCGGAACATGTTCCGGAAGCGCCGGAACATGTGCCCGAAGGACCGGAACATGTTCCGGAAGGACCGGAACATGTTCCGGAAGCGCCGGAACATGTTCCGGAAGCGCCGGAACATGTTCCGGGAGCACCGGAACATGTTTCGGTAGCACAGGAACATGTTCCGGAAGGACCGGAACATGTTCCGGAAGGACCGGAAGATGTTCCGGAAGCACCGGAAGATGTTCCGGAAGGACCGGAACATGTTCCGGAAGCGCCGGAACATGTTCCGGAAGGACCGGAACATGTTTCTGGAAGCACCGGAACATGTTCTGGAAGCGCCGGAACATGTTCCGGAAGGACCGGAACATGTTCCGGAAGCGCCGGAACATGTTCCGGAAGGACCGGAACATGTTCCGGAAGCGCCGGAACATGTTCCGGAAGCGCCGGAACATGTTCCGGAAGCACCAGAACATGTTCCGGAAGGACCGGAACATGTTCCGGAAGCACCAGAAAATGTTCCGGAAGCACCAGAACATGTTCCGGAAGCGCCGGAACATGTTCCGGAAACGCCGGAACATGTTCCGGAAGGACCGGAACACGTTCCGGAAGCGCCGGAACATGTTCAGGAAGCACCGGAACATGTTTCGGAAGCACCGGAACATGTTCCGGAAGGACCGGAACATGTTCCGGAAGCGCCGAAACATGTTCTGGAAGCACCGGAACATGTTCTGGACGCACCAGAACATGTTCCGGAAGCGCCGGAACATGTTCCGGAAGCGCCGGAACATGTTCCGGAAGGACCGGAACATGTTCCGGAAGCACCAGAACATGTTCCGGAATCACCGGAACATGTTCCGGAAGCACCGGAACATGTTCCGGAAGCGCCGGAACATGTTCCAGAAGGACCGGAACATGTTCCAGAAGGACCGGAACATGTTCCGGAAGCACCGGAAAATGTTCCGGAAGCACCGGAACATGTTCCGGAAGGACCGGAACATGTTCCGGAAGCGCCGGAACATGTTCCGGAAGGGCCGGAACATGTTCTGGAAGCACCGGAACATGTTTCGGAAGCGCCGGAACATGTTCCGGAAGCGCCGGAACATGTTCCGGAAGGACCGGAACATGTTCCGAAAGGACCCGAACATGTTCCGGAAGGACCGGAACATGTTCCGAAAGCGCCGGAACATGTTCCGGAAGCGACGGAACATGTTCCAGAAGCGACGGAACATGTTCCGGAAGGACAGGAACATGTTCCGGAAGGACCGGAACAAGTTCCGGAAGGACCGGAACATGTTCCGGAAGCCGGAACATGTTCCGGAAGGACCGGAACATGTTCCGGAAGGACCGGAACATGTTCCGGAAGCGCCGGAACATGTTCCGGAAGCACCAGAACATGTTCCGGAAGAACCCGAACATGTTCCGGAAGGACCGGAACATGTTCCGGAAGGACCGGAACATGTTCCGGAAGCGCCGGAACATGTTCCCGAAGGACCGGAACATGTTCCGGAAGGACCGGAACATGTTCCGGAAGCGCCGGAACATGTTGCGGAAGCGCCAGAACATGTTCCGGAAGCGCCGGAACATGTTCCGGGAGCACCGGAACATGTTTCGGAAGCACAGGAACATGTTCCGGAAGGACCGGAACATGTTCCGGAAGCACCGGAACATGTTCCGGAAGGACCGGAAGATTTTCTGGAAGCACCGGAACATGTTCCGGAAGCACCGGAACATGTTCCGGAAGCGCCGGAACATGTTCCGGAAGCACCGGAACATGTTCCGGAAGCGCCGGAACATGTTCCGGAAGCACCGGAACATGTTCCAGAAGCACCGGAACATGTTCCGGAAGGACCGGAACATGTTCCGGAAGCACCGGAACATGTCCCGGAAGCACCGGAACATGTTCCGGAAGCGCCGGAACATGTTCCGGAAGCGCCGGAACATGTTCCGGAAGGACCGGAACACGTTCCGGAAGCGCCGGAACATGTTCCGGAAGCGCCGGAACATGTTCAGGAAGTACCGGAACATGTTTCGGAAGCACCGGAACATGTTTCGGAAGCACCGGAACATGTTCCGGAAGCGCCGAAAAATGTTCCGGAAGCACCGGAACATGTTCTGGACGCACCGGAACATGTTCCGGAAGCGCCGGAACATGTTCCGGAAGGACCAGAACATGTACCGGAAGCGCCGGAACATGTTCCGGAATCACCGGAACATGTTCCGGAAGCACCGGAACATGTTCCGGAAGCGCCGGAACATGTTCCGGAAGCGCCGGAACATGTTCCGGAAGGACCCGAACATGTTCCGGAAGGACCGGAACATGTTCCGGAAGCGCCGGAACATGTTCCGGAAGCGCCGGAACATGTTCCAGAAGCGACGGAACATGTTCCGGAAGGACAGGAACATGTTCCGGAAGGACCGGAACAAGTTCCGGAAGGACCGGAACATGTTCCGGAAGCCGGAACATGTTCCGGAAGGACCGGAACATGTTCCGGAAGCGCCGGAACATGTTCCGGAAGCGCCGGAATATGTTCCGGAAGGACCGGAACATGTTCCGGAAGCGCCGGAACATGTTCCGGAAGCACCGGAAC
>CAXIWF010000067.1:0-14506 GCA_964036045.1 Eutreptiella sp. 'Long Island Sound 2002' | reverse complement strand
TGTCTATTCATGCCGTGCAGCACCATCGTGAAACATGGACAATACTTGAGAGCATATCGGGTATGCGTAGTTTGGGCAAGGGCTCCAAGCGGCCTCATATCCTGAGAAGTCCCCACAGCAATTCGTATTCCAAGTCTTTTGAGCACTCATGGGTGTAGATTTTATGAATTGTTATACATCCGAGTAGACAGTTTCCTTCAAAGCACAGCACTCGCTCACATCTCTGTGCCGTCAATCATGTAGCGGTCACTCAGATCTATTCAACGTTGATTCAATGCATGTCAGTGTCAGTTTCGGTTTCGGTTTCGATTTCAACGGCAATTATGCGCGAATAGGCCCATGGGCGGTGGACCAGGGTTGACAGTAAAAGGCTAGCGAGAGCGAATTGCAGTTTTCTCTACAAGCCAGAGACAATAAGAGTGACAGGTGATTTCAGAACTATGAATGTATAGTTTTCATGAAATTTCATTCCGTGATGGTTACTCATGACCGCTCAAGTTCTGTTTTCAGCTCCTGTCAGTTCAACTCAACTTTATCCAGATTTCGGTTTCGGTGATCGCTTGGGGCCGCCATCTTGTCGGGAAATGGTCCAAGTGAACCGAAAACCAGACCCAGACAACACACCCCCCCCCCTCAAGCCCCCCATTCATGCCCAATGCGCAAGACGGTCCCTCCACAACCTGGGGACACCATCCCACAGCGAAGGTGCTATCTGCATGGGGCAGCCCTGCCACCTTTATGTGCCCAAGAAAGAACTTTCACGCGATGGGCCGGATATCCTATATGCTGACAGGAGAGTACCCATTTGGGTACATGAAAGACTGGGAGCTCCCCATAAGCTGCACAAAAAAAAAGCATAATCTTCATTGTCCTGCTTCAGAAAAATTGCTGCGTTTTTCCAGTTGCACGACACATCTAAATCCATCTTGAATCTAAACCGAAGGTTTGGGACAGGTTGAGCATACCCACACATCTGTGTACGCACTGTGAGA
The DNA here is from genome assembly GCA_964036045.1 of Eutreptiella sp. 'Long Island Sound 2002'. Taxonomy (NCBI): domain Eukaryota; phylum Euglenozoa; class Euglenophyceae; order Eutreptiales; family Eutreptiaceae; genus Eutreptiella; species Eutreptiella sp. 'Long Island Sound 2002'. The sequence goes on along the minus strand of CAXIWF010000067.1, from coordinate 13,514 downwards.
CTCTAGCTATCAACACCAAATAAACATTGTATATGCCACTTAATGCCAATACCACTGCATCAACTGCGTCGGCAAGATCCATGCCTTCAAGAGGGTGAATTTTGGGGGAATAGACAGACCTAGGCTTGCAATCAATTGTGCTCTACAAAATGCTTTATGCTGTGGTACAAAGGCCTCCCTGAGAGAGAGAGAGAGAGAGAGAGAGAGAGAGAGAGAGAGAGAGAGAGAGATGTTCCACTTTTCGCCCCACATATTTGACCCAAGGTTTACCGGAGATTCATGTGGAATCCGACATTGCAGATGCACCCATCGAGGCTGTGACGCAAGGCCAGCCATGTGAAGGCGTTACACAGTAGAAACTCACTTTGGTATCGTTCGGCCTGCACCACAACTGAGCGCCATGGGGGCTCCCATTGAAGACTGTACATCGGTCACCATGCTTTCGTTACTCCCACAACTCCCAAGCAGATAGAAGGGGTCAAGAGACTGGGGACCAATAGCACAATGCGGGACAATCAACCCATTTTGGCCACCGTTTCCAAACATAAGGTGGGTGTCTGCTTCGCTTCCGGGAGTGCCACCACCACTCAGATATGGGTTGTGTTGCAGTAGACAGTTTTGCAGTGTGCTGCCGTCATCGCCCTCCCTCCTTCCCTTGCACCATTTCTGTTCGGGCCCTGTCCCTCTTCATGTGCTGTCCATATTTGTTGTGAAGGTCTGGCAACACACTGTCTTGGACCCACCATTTCTGTCTCTCCACTCAGGTGTTGCAACAACCAGCCGGTGCACTGGGCATTGTGCCATTTACATTCCCTGCACGATGCGCCAACTTTTCATGCAGTCATGACAACTAAATCCATCAGAGACTACGCTTCACGTCAATCATCATGCAACCCCCGGGTGTGGCTGCCAGCTCAGCACTGGGATGCAGTCCCCTACGTTCAGTGCACCTTGGACCACGCATATCTTACGTGCTGCAACAGCAGGGTGCCACTCAAAGCACGCTGAGCTGCAGTCAAAAACATGCAGATGCTACCTACCTCTCATAAATCACAGCCTTTGCTGAAGGAACTCAACAAAACGGCACATTCAAACGTTTTCGAAAAGTTTGCTGATCGCGTTTTCGTTGTTGCTCATGTCGGCTTCGTGGTTGACGAAAGGTCTGAACATCTGAAGTTTGATTCGATAGAAAATATCACGCCGTTCGGTTTATGCCATCAGTTCAAGCTCAAGCGATTATTTCAGGTATTTCACTGAAAGTAACCGGAGATATCCGTTGTCGATTGTTTCTAGATCGCAATTCGAGAGACTTGGGCCGATTACAAGGAAGAAGCCGAGCTTGAAACGAGTCCCCCCCCCCTGGTGCAAGCACCGCCACGGTCAGGGAAAACAACGATTGCGCACGGTCGTGGCGCTTCAAGGCAGTGCTTACGCGCGGCATGTATTTGAACAAAGCAGGCATGCACCGAGGACCTGTCCAAACCTCACCCAGTTCAACATTCTCACAACACAGAACCAAAAACAATGTGCAGACAAAATGCAGTATGTATGTATGGATGTCCTCAACGGCCACCAGGGGCTTCAGGAGCTCCGGAGTAGAAACGCTTTTCAACGTTGCACCTCACGTTAAAACACTGCACATGCTTGCCTCTGGGGGCTGGCTGTTGGAGCAGCCTTGACTGCCAAGTTAGGAATGGGTTCAGGATTCTTATTCTCTGGCACCAAACTGTCGTCATGCTTTGTGAAGTAGAGCTTGCCCACAAGAACATAGCCCAGGCACCATATACTACAGGCAGCGTTGGTCCGCACAATCTGCACTCCTTCCTCCTCGAGTCGTAACATTTGCCTTGGCCAAAAATCACACCGCAACTAACCGCATTGGGTTGCAGTGTCCAGCACAACGTTGTCATTAGCAGCAACAATTCTCACAGACATGACCCAGCCCCTGTTTCCCTCTGCAATCAGCTCACAAACACGTCACCTTACATTCTTGACAGTAAAAACTGTGGTTGGAAAAGTGGGGGTAGCACGGTTGCTGTGAGAGCAGGGGGTGAACCATAAGGGTACGTTTGCTGGTTGGTACTTTAGGTGTAACACACTTAGTTGTACTTGTGGAGGCTCCCCTCCGGGCTGCGTGCAGGGGGGGGTGCAACGTCTCACAATCGGAATTCTAACAAGACTGCGCCCCAGCCAACGGGGGTCTGCAGGAATCTGGAGCTCAATTGAACTCAACACGAAATCAATACACCAACACGGCGATTGCGCCTGCAACAAGCAGTAACTGGGACAACAGGGAGGGGAACAGGAATGCCAGAAGAACAAGTGGACTTGCAGGGAACACTCGAGAAAAGCTGCGTCTATGCTATGGGCCATCACCTCTGAGAGATGAGCCCAGCCCAGCTTAGCCCAGCCCAGAAGGTGGACCCATCGACAGCGGGCCATTCACCACCAACCACCAAAGTGCAAGTCGAAACTTTCCTCAACCCACAGAAAAAGGGGGGGGGGCTTGTAACTTTTGGAAATCCCTCATCATATGCCCTTGGGCTGTGAAGGGGCACGGCTACCCTGGGTTGCTGCCTTCCGCGCGGTGCGGAAGGTATGCCCCTGAATAGTACAATATTAAGACAACTATTGGTGCCACATCAGAAAATGTCTTGAGGGGCAAGGGAGGCAAGCGATGCTGTTCTCGGACTGAAACACGTTGCGCTTCCTGGCTAGGCGACTCCAACTCAAGCGTGCCTCAGGCCATCCCAATGGAGCTGTGCCCAACGCCACATGCGGCCCTGCTTCTCACATGCAAGCCGCCTCGCCGCTGCTTGCAACATCGTGCCTGCAATCAACAAAGGATGGTATCCGAGCGTCAGCAGCAGCCCAAGCATTTGGGCAGTACCTGTCAGTCTTGGGGGGTTAAACTACGCGTCGAAAGCATCATCATAGACGAGTTTCGGGAACATGGCAATGCTGATGATGAGGCTGCCGCTGTTGTCAGTTGGTTCCCTGTGAGCCCCCCCCCCCCCATCCCATCACCCCTCCTCCTGTGTGGCACTTTGTCCTGTCCATTCATCATGGGGCCCTGAGCTGTCACTTGTTGCAGTCGTAGACGACGTCGGGGACTCTTGTTTACCTCCTTTCTCATGTCCTGGCGTGCCATACGCTGCCGTTTCCTGGCCAGTGGCGTCCAGGCCTTCACCCCCACCATGAGCCAAACGTATCACCGAAGTCCAATAACACAATGGGGTTCAGTGTTTTATCTTTGATGTGACCTGCTGTTGCTGATTGAAGTCGGTTGTGTGGGGACCGAGGGAGAAAAGGGGCAGGTTCATGGGTCACAGTGGAATGTTAGTCCCACTGCTTACCAGCGTGGCGTCCCCCCTGCCGGCGCCCGCAAAGGCTTCACATGCACTCGTCCCCATGACCGTGCAACTCGGAGGGTGCTCTCCACCACCACTGATGATGTGGAGATTGTGCATGCAAACTAAATATATAAAATGCTCAGCTCTCCAGCATTAAAAGAGAAACGGTGGCAACCACGACAAAGCACTTGCCATTCGGCCATTCCGAGTGTAAAGTGGCTGCTTCGATGCATGCCAGGCGCCGCCGGAGGTCCATAGTGCTTGCACCTGATGGAGATGTGTGCTTGGGATAGCACACATAGGATGGGGCCAAACTCCAACATATGACGGGCTGATCACAAGGCCGGGGTGTTGTATTGCAAACGTCGCCTCAAACTCTGGCCCAGCTTCGCTCCCTGCACATGTTAGCACCAGAACCATCCGCGTGCACGGTTGTTGTCCATCAGTCTGTCTGTCTGTTACTCTTTCCTGCCGCCTAAGGAATGACCATTTCACGCCATCTTGGCCCATTGTCGCCCCTCTTGGTAGTGATTTCCGGGTCCTGCTGGGTTGTGCAGAGGACCCTGGGGTGAATGTTACTTGCGGACCCCCCCCCACCCCCAAACCCACCATGTTGGGTCCATGCTACATGACCGCTGGAAGTGGAATCCTTGAGCACAGGATCCTCGTCTCATTCCATTAGAGATACTCACATGGCAAGGCCCAGACACCGGTTGGTTCAAGCATTCCAGGGGTCAACGGGAACAAGCCTGGGAATGGTTTCTTGCTACCTCTTGGAGGACCGACCTGCTATGGTAGGCCAATGGCCACATTCTCCGTGAGCAATCATCCATTGGATCCACGCCACTCCAGAGGAATGATCCAAGAGGTACACAAGATCCTTTGTGACGGTGGAAACCATGCACAATTTCAGGGCCACACATGCACAGTGCACGCTGGGGACCTGAGCCTGCGGACCTGGCCATTGGTGCTGAAGGGTACCCATCCTAGAATGCTAAAACCAGGCTCTCCAAGACAGACAGGCAATCCCAACTGCTTCCAACTGATTTGCAGTGGCACGGCTGCCCCATACAGAAAGCACAGTCGCCGGGATGGTGTTCCCAGGTTGTGAAGGGACCGACTTGCCCATTGGGCAGAATGGGTGGCTTGGGGGGGGGGGGGGGGTTGGCAAAGGCCTTGGTGGTTGGCTCTGTTAGCCTGTGGCGGCGCCTATTGGCCTCTCGCCCTTGAACGTTGTGCTATGCTTGGGGGGGGGGGGGGGGGTTCTCTGGCTCTCGTTGTCGGTTCACTTGGACCATTTCCCGCAAAGAGGCGGCCCCAAGCGATCACCGAAACCGAAATCTGGATAAAGTTGAGTTGAACTGACAGGAGCTGCATGCTGGGAATGATTCTTTAAACAACCCAAAAACACGAACACCTGCAATATGAAGGGGAAAACCCCATTCAGCAGCCATTGGGGTATTAGTTCACAAGGATGGTACCAAGGGGGGTGCACATCAATCTATTTGCACCGTCGCTCTGTACAAAGAGAAAGTACGGCCCCCGCTCAATGTGCAAAGTCCTCGAGGTCCTGAAAGCTAGGAGGAATCAAAAACGACCCTAATTTCTCACAGTCCCCATAGCAGCGAGGAGATTATATAGCCACTTGGTTCCTACTTGCTGTGGCCTATGTGCCGTTTCGATTCATTCCCGCTTGGGCGATCCAGAGAAGGCAAGGGTCAGGTACGGAATAAAATTTCATGAAAACTATACATTCATAGTTCTGAAATGACCTGTCACTCTTATTGTCTCTGGCTTGTAGAGAAAACTGTCAACCGACATGATTCATGCTGATTTGTTACTAGAATCCACTGCTTGATTGTGCTTTTGAAACTGCAATTCGCTCTCGCTAGCCTTTTACTGTCAACCCTGGTCCACCGCCCATGGGCCTATTCGCGCATAATTGGCCGTCGAAATCGAAACCGAAACCGAAACTGACACTGACATGCATTGAATCAACGTTGAATAGATCTGAGTGACCGCTACATGATTGACGGCACAGAGATGTGAGCGAGTGCTGTGCTTTGAAGGAAACTGTCTACTCGGATGTATAACGATTCATAAAACCAGATTGCCTTTTTTCCAGTACCCATTACCTGTGTTTGATGTTTGCATCAGAGAAAATCACCATATACTTCTGGACAATCAACGCAGAGTCTTGAGTCGGTGTCTGTGGAGGGGGACCAGTGTGCGAACCCATGAAGGCTTGCTAGTACAGGGCCGAGACTCCCTTGACGGCACCGGCAGCCCGCTCGCAGGGAGGAGGGGGGATGGGACGGGCAGTCCTGAATTCCGGCAGGGTACAACACGACGTTGCACAGTGTCTGCAAACCTGAGGAACGGGAGTTCGGTGACGCATCAGAGTGTAGCAATGGACGTGGGGCGCGCAAGAGTCACTGCCCGCCGTGGGTATATGCCTGCCAGGCCCAGCTGGAGGAGGCTGAAGGTCAAACCCAGGACGTTGGGGACCAGGATGAACATATCTCCAATTGCGTGGCCATACAACGACCAGAAAATCGTGGCGAGGGTCCCCATGATCACCATCGGGATCGGCAGCGACGCGCTGTTCTTCTCGGTGACGACCTGGCGGATGGTCGCCAAGGGGGACGCGAACATGGAAATGGACAGGGCTGCGCCGAGAAGCCCCAGGCGGCCTTTGGAGTTGCCGTACGGCGGGATCAGATAGGCCCAGGACAGCAGCACGGCGCCGATGGCCGCCCCGATTTGGTATTGCCGGGTGACGGCCGCCTGTCGGTCCTGCTCGACGTTGTTCTTGAAGGTTGAAAGCGTGAGGCAGGCGACGAAGATGCCGATGGCGTTCGGGACGATGATCGCGTTGTCGCCCAAGTTATAGCCATAGAGGGACCAGAAGAAGCAGTTCAGAGCCATTGCCAGGTACGGAATGGCCGAGTACGCGCCCGTGGCTTTGTTCAGGCGGATCTCCTGTGCAATCTTGAGCGGAGACGTGAACAGACCAACCGTCAGACATGATGCTATCAACGCAATGAAACCGTGTGCCATGGCTTCAGTGTGACAGACACATTGGGAAAAAAGGTGCCTGGAAAGCGGAATATGGTGCCACGCTTGGCGTAATGTTGTGTGCATGTTTCGATGATCTAATGATTTTTGATGATGGGTGATTTGATGATTCACATCAACACACTTGGCGCGGCTTGCGCCTTCATGTGGTTGTGCCTTGGGATCCACTGTGCCAAGAGCTCTGGGGTGACAGGTGCACGGTGTGCGCATGGTGCGCACCCTTTTGGGCAATGACACAGCTTTAACACCCCAAACAGATCATCACAGAAAGCCCCACGATCCGCAACATGGGCACTGAGAATGGGCATTTGGTCAGGTCCTCACAGTCTGAACTGACATTCCGTGGCCAAAACCATGCAGAATATGAAAACCGGCAAAGAATGTGGAGCATACCCCGCCCCCCCCCTTGCGCAAGCACGGCAGCAGTCCCAAAAACCCAGGCAAAACAGCGGTTCAATGCCCACCCCGTGCTTAGACAAGACTGTGCTTGCATGTGGCACACATGATGGCAAACACACATGACTGCCCACATCGAGGAGAGCCCTCAAATGCAGACCGTGATAGGCCGTGGAAGGAGAATATCAGGAATAGCGAAGCATCACATCAAAACAAACATTATCGGGTGGCAATGTGTGGTAGAATGTTTTTAAACACCATGTTACATCTGGGACCACAAAAGCAGTGGTCCCAAAAATTCCTAAAAACAGCGGCTCAACGCCCACCCCGTGCTTAGACAAGGCCGTGCTTGCGCAAGGGGGGGAACACTGGTCGGTACTGATAGACTGAATGTCCCCGCCATAGACACTTTCAGCCATTAGTCCAGATGTTCACAATCGTAATAGAACACTCAGCGTGTCCCCTTCTTGGTTGGGGTGCTCCACTATCTATGTACATCTCCTGTTGATATGTACATTTATCGGTAATACTGGCGCTGAACAGTAGGCACTGCGAACCTGCAAGCAATTGTGTTGGGCCAGTGGACCCTTCCATATAAGCGACGCCCTAAGAAAACGGGCTGTATATGAACCATACGCTCCCAAGTCTCAGGTGCGAAGCATGGCACTCATTCGGCCTTCCATTGACTTGAGGCAATTTAGTTTCAGTGAAGAGAGAAGCACATACAATGAAAAGAAGCAGAAATGCATTTGTGTCGTGTCGGCTGTGTGTGTGCTGTGTCATAGCAAGGGTGTGGTGCCATGTGCTTCAGTGGAAGCACCCTGGACTCCAGCTCGCTAGTTCCAGGTTCGATCCCCGCTGCCGGAGCCGCCAGAACCGGATCAAGCGGAGCGGCGGCTCCGGCAAAGGAGCGGGCGGGGCGGCAGCCCCCCATCGCGCGTGGGCGGTGGCGGGGCGCACTGCTACAGGTGGCAGGGCACATTTTTTCGTATACTGCCTGTGTGCACATGATTTCTTTGGTCAAATTTCATCAGAACTGTAATCAGACATTGGCGGGGACCAGTCACCTTGGAGTAGTTCTGGGTCAATCCTGAGGGAGAGATCCATGAAGGCGTCCATAGCTTGACTGTCCCGCGGGATTTTGTGTGGTGAAAAATTCAGAACTTGCACAACCGAGTCCAGCTCGGCACCAGTGTTCCTGCGCTGACGCTTGATGGGAGGAGTGTGAATCGTCGCGGTGAAATCACTCGACGGGGTCCTGAGGACCGGGCACCTGGGGTGGGAAAGCCTTCCCTGGTCCGCCAAACGGTCAGCCTCGTTGTTCCCTAGAATGTCCACATGGGACGGCACTTTAATAAACTTGATGGAACCTGTGTGTGTGCTGAGAGTGTCAAGAAGGAGTTCCCAGAGGGGAACATTTGAAACCGGGCCACTGCTTCTCGTCCATCCCCTAAGTTTCCACCGGCGTGCCGCGCCGGTGGCACCTAGGAATACGTATTCACTATCGGTGCAAATTGCAATTTTACCAAAAGTAAAGATTTGTAATGCTCAAATCACGGCCAGAAGTTCTGCCGTGTTGTTTGTTTGTCGGAGGTGGACTGGGACATATGCAGAAATGCTGATGTCAGGGTGCGCGTAGATGCCGTATCCTGCTACCTGGCCCACGCCTTCCGTTTCGGCGGATGAGCCATCGGTGAAAACCAGGGTATACCCGTCCGTGGTGAGGCTGTCAAAAACTCCTTCCAACTCCGCTGCCCGCTGTTGTTTGCACAGTCGGCGTGCTGTTTCTTTTTGCTGTTTTTTGCTGGGCGGAGGGGTGGGGGGTGTGATTTGAAGGTGGGGGTGTTGAAGCACTGCATCATGGAGTAGCGAATGAAGAGCTCTGATGAAAAGTTGAAGGTCGTGTCCAGAAATGGGAATATTCAAAGGACAGGAAGCCCACAGTTTTAAGGTGGCTATCCAAATAGAAACAAAACGGGTCCAGGTGGCTGCATATTGGCGTTGATATTTTTTCTTTTGGCGGACTTGCCAATTGGCGTAGACCGCCGCTCAAGCCAGGAAGCCTGACGGGCACTGGAAGGAATGCTTCAGAGAAGAGGAAAGCAGAGCTTTTGGATGTTCCTCAGCGGTGGCAGTAGGAAAGCATTTTGCGATAGTGTCGAAAGCGACTTTGAGTAGGGAACACTCCGTGCGTGTGTGATCAATTGTTTCTAGCTCACCGTCAATTGGGCACCACACATCATCCGGCTTCCATTCCTTTTGGCGCTCCCCCACAGGGAGGCGGAGCCACAGGACCTGTCTGATGAAGTCTTTATGTTGAGCTGGAACGTTGAAAGAGTGGAAGGCTTTCCACACCTCAGGCGGCTGCCTCGGTGCGAGAGAGTTAGGAGAGCACGGGAACAGTGCCATGGATTTCGTGGTCCAGCGTGACCAAACGTCCGCCCCAGGAACGGGACGGAGCGGTGATACCGTAGGCGCATGGCCTGGACTCGAGGGGCAATAGTCAAACACACCCTGTTGATAAATGGGGGCCCAAGTGGGCGCGATCTGCGTAATATGTGTGCTGTCTTTGAGTAGACCCCCCACTGTAATGACCCCCTGCCGAATGAGCTGGGGGCAAAAGTACGTGAGGGATGTAGACTTGGAGAGCAGTTTGTTATGCCAAAGTGGGGTGTCATGTGACAGCGCCTCAGGACGGTTGAAAGCCACTTTTGAAGTGACAATTGAGTATGCTCGGGCGCTCCAGGCGAGGTACGGCATTTTGTGCCAAACCACATTGCTCCCCATTTGAAAAGTGTGGAGCGTAGATGGGGATACTAATATGCCGTGTTCAGCGGCAAAACACTCATAGGGATATGTGACACATTTAGGAATGACCTCTGTTTTGTAAATGTGGCGAATGAAAACGGTAGAAAACTGCCAGAGCAGGAAAGTGTCAGCGGGGGCCAAATCCAATCCCCCTTGGTCTTTGCTGTGAGACAGAATGTCAAGTGTGATGCCCCAATTGCTGAGCTTGAGGGCCACTTGGTAGATGGTTGTGACTGCTGCGATGACGTTGTCGGATGGATAGACAACACGGGCTGGGTAGACCAGCAGAGGGAGGATCCAGCTTTGGAGTAGTTCCACCCGATCAGCAAGCGAGAGGGACCACGACTGCATGGAAAACGCGTGTCCTGTGGCTTTCCTTAAGGTTGGTCCATAAGCCTCTTCCGCTGTTTTAGCCCCTAGGACAATTCCCACATACTTGTATTTTTCAACTATTTTGAGGCCTGTGCTCAGGAGTTGAACCCTGTGCACGGGATCCCATTGTCCTTTAGGCAGAATGTTGGACTTATCCAGGTTTGTGAACAAACCTGTAACCTCCGAAAACTCTTGAATCTTGTTCCAGACCAAAAGGAAAACCCGAACACCTGTGGTCGGGTCGCTATCAATAATGATGATTAAGTCGTCTGCGTAAAGTAGGACTTGCACGTGTACAGACAAATCCATAAGCTTATGAATAATGGGGGAAATGAGCATTGCAAACACAGAAGGAGAGAAGGGGCAACCTTGTCGGACACCCGAGCAAGGGAAGATTTTGTTTTCAGTGTAAATGTGATCACGAACAAGCACACAGATCGGTGTTGTGAACAGTAATAGACAGAGGGAAATCAGACTGTCTGGGAGTTGCATTAGGCTAAGAAATGTGCGGGTGTACTCATGTGAAACTGAGTCAAACGCTTTTTTGAAATCTATGGGGCAAAAAAGGGCGTCCCCGGGGGAACCCCAAGAGCCGACAGTATGCCAAAGGTTCGTGAAGATTGATCGTCCTCTAATGAAACCCCGTTGCTGAATAGGGGTGAGGGCGTCGATGTAGTCTCTGAGTTGCAGGGCCAGAATGGCTGCCACCCATTTGTGTGATGTGTTTTGTAGCACTAAAGGTCGAAGGTTGTGGACCGAGGCAGTCCCAAGTCCTTTCGGAATGGGATTTAGGAGGGCCAGCGACCAATCGCTGTTGAGTGTTTTAGAAGACAGGATGCCCGTGTAAATGTCCAGCATTATGGGGCAAAAGAAATCGGAAAAGGTTTTGTAGATGGATACCTGCACACCATCGATTCCCGGTGCCGATGTGCCGTTCAAGGAGTCCGGCGCAGCGTGCACTAGGTCCAATGACAGCGGTTGTATCAGCATTTTTGCCATCAGTGCCGTGTTTTTGCCATGAAAAAACTTTTCGAGGTATGTCACAACCTCCGGTTGGGGTTTTCCGGAGGAATTCATTGTGTGTTGCCAATAATTTACAATTTCAGAGACCATGGATTCAGGGTCAGGCAGAAGCTGGCCGGACCTATTGCGCAGTGAGTAAAGTTTCCTTTTGAACTGTAGCTGTTTGGTGAGCCGCCAGATTTCTTGGCGGCGGCGCCATGGTTGGAAATGGTGTGGATCGTGTAAAGTGGTTTTGAGCTTATCCAGCACCTGTTGCCCAGAACGGTCGCTGTCTGACCGTTCGGCAGCTTTCGCGGACGAGGGAGTGTATCCGTGTTCCTTTAGGTAGCACCAGGCTTCCTCCGATAGGTGGTGTATGGAAGAGACCATCAACAGTGATGGTAATTCCGTGATGCCTGTAGCTCTGTTAGCTTTTTCGTAGGAGAAGGCCGCTGTTTTGATACATTCTATACCGTCTGCCCACTTGGAGTAACCTTCAGTGTCAATGGATTGCAAATCGGCCTGAAGTTGTTGGAGGGTTTCCTCCGAGGAAAGAAAAGCTGTGGGAATTCTGAGTCGCTTCCCTTGTTTGGTGGGCTTAGCGGACAGTGACGCAATCACCGCCTTGTGGTCTGAACTGGCCACAAAACGGCTGTAGCACTCAGCAACGGAGTTTTGAAAATTCTCGTGGAGAAGGATTCTGTCAATCCTTCTTTTCCTGTCTAGCACGGGAGCATACTCATTGGCAGTTAAGTTGGGGCTGGTCGACGCAGTTGGCTTGGCTGGAGCAAAGCCCCACGTCCAGCCCTCCAAAGCAAAATCAGAATGTCTACCACTGTGAAAGCATGCGTAAGTATCAATCAGCTGATGGTTTGTCAGAAAATCTAGTTGCGCTTCACGGGCGGCAATGACAGTGGAATGCTCTGGGGATAGATGCGGTGCTGAAATGTCCCTTGTTGGGAATGTGACCGAGTTATGATCAGATAAATATATAGTGTCTCTCGGAACGAGAGTTGGCGCAATTTGTGAAAGCATAGTCCATTGACGTTGTCTTTCGACAGCGTCATGGTGAAAATGGTAAACGCAGAAATGATGCTTGACCCCATCGGGGTCAGACAGTTGTGCAAAAAGATGTCGTTTTTCAGTGGACCATGAATTCAAGAGGGTCCAGGTGTTGTGGAAAATCAATGCAGCCCCCCCTCTTCCTTTGGGGCTCAGGTTGGAGAGGAGGACAAAGCCCCAGTCCTTGAAACATTCCGTAAGCTGTTCGAGGCACTGTTCATCTTTGATGTGCGCCTCCTGAAGTCCCATTACATGAATGGAGTTACGGTACAGAAAACGGCATACCTGGACATGTCTGTCTTCCGAAAAATTTTCACTGACGGGGACCTTGGTGGTCAGCCCGTTGGCGTTGAACGTTGCTATCTTAGTGTGTGCTGCTGCATAGACCACTGGCTGTTGGTTGTCTCCAATTGGACGTCCAACCGCAGGTGGTTGATGGTGTGCGGTTTGCAGAAAGTGAGACGTCATATGATCATGTAGGCTGCTTCACAGTTTGTGCATAAGAGAGCTTTTTCGATTCAGTGGAGGCAGGCTTTTTCCTATTGGCCATAGATTCACGTTTGAGGTTGTTAAATTCATCAATGGGAATGATGGAAATGGAAATTTGTTTTGCTTCGTCATGAAGCATGACGCTTTGGTTTGTAGAGGCGAACTTACCTTTTATTCTCCACGCGGCGGTGGAAAAACGTCCCGGATTCCATGTGGACCGGACCGCTGATTCGGCAAGGAAACCGTTTTCATTGAGAAAAGACAGCAGGGCAGGGCCCTGTAACCCGATTGGCACGTCATAGACTACTTTAAGAGCCGAATGCCCCTCCGGGGAGGATGAGGCGGAAGAGGCGGAGGAAACTGATTCAGTATCAGATTCCCCCTTGAACCAGTCACGCTGACGTTCGTCCTTGAACAATAGGCCATTGGCCTTCATTTGAACATAAGGACCAGAAATGAATTGTTCAGTGGCAGATTCAGTAGAGAGTCCCACTCGCAATTTGTTAAACCCAGTGACTTGTAGATATGTTGGGTCTGAGATACCAGAAAGAGCTTGCTTGACATTACGCCAGAGATGTTTGGCGTAGTTCTCCTTGTGGGTCTTCTTGTAGAAGACGTCAAAGACGGTGTGGCACTGGGGAAAGATAGAGCCGTCGAATTCAGACATGCTCATTAGGGCGAAAAAATCAAGTTTTTTGAAATCAGCAGTGAAACTGGAACACTGAGATGCGTCCACATTGACCAGGAAGATTTTTGACTGTATGCCTTGCTGTTTCAGATTGACCGGTCCCGGAATGTTGAAGCATTGCGATCCAGTCATACCCAGTTTTAGCATTGTTTGTGTCATATCCTTTTCTAACATATGCACAGCATGGGAGTGGAGAGGGGATTCCGGCAATTGGCAGGGCTTGCGGTCCAAGGTTCGTCCCTGGGACAGCAATCTGGTAGAATACC
>CAXIWF010000066.1:0-17562 GCA_964036045.1 Eutreptiella sp. 'Long Island Sound 2002' | reverse complement strand
CCTGCAAGCAAAACTGCTGCTCAACGTAGTGCGCCCAACAGCTATAACAATGCTGGTAGTAGCAGCTCATCTTATTTTCTTCCTAATTATCCATTCAAAGAGCCGGTATTTTATGTCCCAAAGATGCCAAACCTCGTCAAAGTTCCCGCGCCAAAGCCGCCGCGGCGACCGCCACCGCCCGGTTATGATATGAAGACCCTCCGAAAACAGTTGGAATACTTAAACGCCGAAATAGAAGAACGAGAGCACACCCAAGGCATGCTGTATAACCAAAATGAGCAATTATGGCGCTATATCCAGGAATTGCTGGAATCAAACGAAGTTAATGCACAGTTGATGCAAGCAGAAGTAGTCAGCCTCCAGGACGAGCTGCGCGCAGTGCACCGAGAGCGGCAGCAAACTGCAGAGCAGCTGCAGATGGCGCGCAACTCCAAGCAGATGCTAGCAGACCTGACCAAGGAGCTGCAGGAGTCACAGGTGTCCGTGGAGGAAGTAGAGCGCCGTAAGAAAGATGCCGAGGCGGAACTTCAGTCTGCTCGATCAGAAAACGCACACCTGGAGGAGGCCTTGCAAAAGCAGTTGTTGCGGATGCAGGGTGTTCATAACGAGCTGGTGGACTACAGGCAGCAGAAGCAGGAGGAAGATGCCATTGACCTCGCAGATGAGTTCTTCGCGACGAATCACACGATTCTACGTGCTGCCTATCACCGGTTCAAAGCAGGTGTGAAGTCTCGTTATCGCCTTGACAAGATTAGCAGCACTGTTGGAAAGGTGTATATCGAATATCTTCTCCGCATGTGCTGGGACAAATGGATTTATTTCCACAAAAAGAAGGATCTGATGCTCCATTGCCTCCGGTCTCGGCGTGTGGAAGCACTCTCGTTGTGTATGGCACGGTGGAAGGTCTTTGCTGCGCTAGAAAAGCTCTTCTGGACCGCCCAGCGCCGCTTGCTGAAAGGCAAGATGTTCCGTGCATGGCGGGACTTCACTCTGGAGCACCGCTTCGAGTCATGGGCGCTGGAAGTTGCCGATGAGCTGAAACAGGTTCAATTTTTACGTCGCCACTTACGCGCGTGGAGAGCGGTGATTACGTTTCTGGGCTGGAATAGTAACGCGGTAATTGCACAGGAGCCGAAAGCTGACCGCCACTTCACTCGTACGGTGCTGTTCCATTGGCGACGCGTCACAGAGATGGAGCGAGTCAATCTTGAAGAGCGTGCAGCTGAAGTGCCCTCGATCCTGCTGTGGTGGCACTTTACGCGGTGGCATTCGTTGTGTGGCAATATGTGGCGACGCAGAGGGAGATTGCTAAGGCGCTTCTTCAGAAATATCAAACGCATGGTGAGCTCATTCAGGGGGGTTCAGATGCATCAAATATCAAAATATCAAACTATTGAAATATTAAATGTCGCGATTCCTGGGTTTTGAAAGTACTAACCGCTCCGATTTGTTCATCGACCACAGCAACCTCGTTATTCTCTCTTACTTTCTCTGCTAATGATGCTGGTGTTATTATTTTAATGCAATCATTGATGCTGTTGTCTGTTGTTATTCTTGTTGCTTCTACATTTCTTACAACAAACACACCGAAACCATGAACAGGTCGCTGAAAAGGCTGAAAGGGCAGTGACTCTTCGTTACGCAGTGGGTGGCTGGGCAGGTATGAAACTGCGACTCAGTCTGCGCCATTGGGTGAGGTTCGTCCGTCAAAAGCGCCAATTAATATCATCAGCCCGGCGCAAGGGTGCTGCTCGTCTGGCGGCTGCGAAAGCCCTCCGAGGCATAACGACCACTGTAGGCAGTGCCTCCGCCCCGGGAACTGGAACTGTATCTGCCCGCACACTCTCTTCCCTCCCCACAGTGACCGCGCCCTACAGTCACTGGCACTCGGCAGCGTCTGACCTGGATCGTGGCAATGACAAAAGATTGTCAGATGGACAGGGATTGGCACAGGGGCGGGGACAGACTGCAGGGGAAGCGGGCCAAAGCTTCATGAACAGTCCCCGCGACTCCACAATCGTGTCGTCAATTGCACATACCGGCAGAGATTTCGACACATACGACGTCTTCCCACATTCCGGCACAGAAAATGACGTGCATGCCTCTCACTGGCAGCACGACTCTGACGGTTATAACCGCAGCCGGGCTTCCTCATTCCCCACTGATCTAACCGCAGTAGTAGCTGCAGCATCAACGCTGCCTGATGGACTCTTCGCAGCGATGAGAGTGCGATGGCTGCGTCAAGGGCTGCTCCGCTGGGATTATGCTGCTAACGTGCGCCGCCGTCAGAGCCTCTGTATACGGGCCGGAATGCGCCACTATATTTCCCGGTTGGCATCTCGGTCACTGCACATGTGGCTTCGCCACGCTCGGCATGATCGTCGGAAAAGACTGCGGCACCGAAAGTGGGTTTTGACGGGAATCTTCGCCGGTTGGAAGGCTTTTATCGCTGAGCAGCGTCACCAAGTGCAAATGCACAATGCGATTTTATCTCACGAGGAGCGGGTGCTGCTGAGATGGTATCGCTCTCTCCTGCTGCGCTGGGCACACCGTGTGCGGAGACGTGGCAGACTGCGACGCTCCGTGGACTTCCTTGCATCGAAGCGCAGGTTCGACCAGCAGCGACTTGTCTTCCAGCAGTGGAAAGGGAAATGGAGCGCACAGCTCTTCTGGCGAATCCGTGAGCTCCAACTGGAATCTGAGCAAGTTCGTGCTGTGAACGAGTTCAACCAGAAGGCTTTGACTGATCTCTCTGAGGAGGCTCAGCGGTCTGCACAGGAGACACGTGATCTAGAAGAGCAGTTAATCGCCTTACAAGAACAAATCGCTCAACACGATGCTATAATCCGCGAGAATGATGCTTTGATCTCCGAGAAAGAGCAGCAGAAAGTCGACTTGCAGGAAGCGCTGGAGACCCTGCGTGTGCAGCTGAATGATGCAGAGGACGAGCAGCAGCGCATGAAGGCCTTTGAAGAGATGCTCCTGCAGGAGAAGGCACAGTGGCAGCAGGAACGAGAGATCGAGGAGCGCGCTGCTGCTGAGGTGGGGGTTTTGACGAATTGGTTTTATAGTCAGTGTTGTAGATACGTGGACATATCATAATAATCAATCGAAAGTTTCTGACTTACTCCAAGCATAGATACTTCTCTCTTTGATCTGTACAACCCTCTAATTCTCATACGAATACGCACATATATGTATATACACACTCGCAGGCCTTAGCTCGAGTGCAGTCAGAGAGCACGCAACTTAAGGCGGAGGTGGAGACTGCCCGCGAGCAATCTGTGCTCGCAGAAAGCGTCGCCGAAAACGAGATTATGCGACACATGGAAGAAGTACATGCTGTCGAGGAGGATGCCCGAAAACTTGAAGCGCAGCTCAACGAGCGGAAAGCATACCTGCTGGAGCTGCAATCCGAGCAGCAAGGCCTGCAGCAGGAAGTTGATAGCGTGCGTAGCAAGCTCTCGGAGGCGAGTATTGAGGGGGATGAGCTCATCGCTGAGAATGAGCGGTTGTTGCGCAGTCGCACTAGCACAGTGCGGGTGCTGCGTTCTGAAGTTGGCATGGCAGAGGCTCGCGTGGATGCACTCTATGGAATTGTGGGCGAGAAGAGAGAAGAGCTGGGCAAGATGCATCTGTCGGAAATGCTTCATTCTGATGACATGTAAGTTCAATTGAGACATCCGTGTGGATTGGTTTGGATTGGGGAGGATGTTGTTATCGGGAGGATAAATGCTTGATGATTGAGGATGGTACGGCTGTAGGAAACAGGGATACACTCAGGCTTTTATCACGTAATTGTCTTTCTTTGGTGAATGGTATTCTGCATAACTTATAATATCTTTCTACTTTTCTCCCTTTATTGTCCTATTGTGATGGGGCGTGCGACTATTATACTGGGAAACTTTTTATTTACAGGGAAATGGCACAGCTTGCGCATTTACAGCAAGAGCTGCGCAACATAAATCGGGATCTTTCGCCATTCACGCCCGTATTGGGCGGTGGAGACAGTGGAGGAGGAAAAGGAGGAAAAGAAAGTAGTGCAGGTGTGGCACGCAGCCTCGGAATGACTCCCGTGCAACTGCAGCTCGATACCATGGGTGCGGGTGGGGTTACAAGCACGGTGCCGGTGGTGGGTGACAGTTCCTTCCATTACGGGTATCCTTCTACGGGGGAATATAGCTTGGCGCTAGTTACCGGCAGTTCTACCCCTGGTGCGGGTAGTGCTGCCGAGTATTATTCTGGAACTTACCCGCCCTACCCTCCGCCCACCCATCAGCCAATTGCTGCTCCTTCATCCCAGCAACAGCAACATCAGTTCCCAGCTGCTGGTCATGCAGCAGGTCCAGGAGGCAGTGGTAGATCCAGTCGAGCTGGCAGTCCGCGCCCTCCGTCCACCCCTAACTCAGCCAACAGCAACAGCAGCAGGGTGGGGACCCCTGCAGGGAACCTGGGAACCCCTGGTGCACCCACCAGTTCTAGTAAGCCTGCGCCCAAGGGCAGAGCGGTGGGGCGCGGAAGGGGCGCCGCCTCTGGCTCTATACGCGCCCTAGCAGTTCCTCCACAGCACCACCAACCGCAGCAACAGCAGTCCGGATCGGGATCGGGGTTGCGGCAAGCAGCAGCCTCCCCTGTTGGGGATAGGCAGCAGCGGGCCTCCTCCTCGGGCAGCAGCAGTCGAGGCACCAAGGCAGTGGGCAAGCCTGCTGCTACTAAGGCTGAAAAGAGCCCCCGGCCGTCCTCCAGTAGCTCTCCACGGAGCAGCAGCAATAGCAGTATTGGTGCTGGCAATGGAAGTGGTAGGAGCAGCGCCCGCAGCAGCAGGATCGCACAGGATCTTACCCCGCCCAGCCAAGCCCATTCTATGCTAGATCATCACCCCCACCACCATCAGGAGCAGCAGCAACTCCAGCAGCCTATGATGAACACTCCGCTTTACCACTACCAGGGCCGCACACCAGCACCCACAGATATGCAGTTCTTGCAGCAGCATCACCAAAACCAACACCACCACCACCAGGAGCAGCCCCCTCGTCCCTTTCAGATGCCCCTACCAGTAGATGGATACGGAGGAGGTCCCTCTTCCCGCAGCCCGGGCTCTTTCGACAGTAGTGTGGTGGACACGGATGACAGTGAGGAGCCTGTGTTCGTGGCCGACCCGCGCGCTGGCAGTGCTATCTACGATGCTGATGACAACTTAACTCCTCCTCTTGCTCCTCTAACTCCTCTTGCATCGGCTGCCGCTGCGTTGCCTCTAGCAACCGCAGCTTCCCCAAGCAGCAATAGCTATAATAGCAGTAGAACAGGCAGTAGTAGGGCAGGCAGTAGAGCTAGCAATAGAGCTGGTAGCGAAGAGGATATTTCTGTCAAAGCACCGCGGTTGAACACAGGAATAGCATCCGTGGACGACGAAGATGAGAATGAGGAAGAGGAAGAGCTACTTACACCGATGATGCCGTTGCAACAGCAGCCGCAGCTGAGTCCGCACCCTGCCAGACATGCTCCCGCTCCACAGCAGCCGCAGCAGCAGGAGTATGCCACCATGGTTGCACCGGTAGCAGGTGTAATCGGTGTAAAAGAAGCCAGCTTTGACCGCTCGGAACTGTCACTGGGCAGTAGCCAGCCCGATGGTGACGAAGGGGACGATTAGTAATAGCTCTTAAACCCACGGCACGGCACTCTTTCGTTCTTTTATTCAGTGTTACATGGCAACTGTCGCTGATGTGATGCAATGCGCATGATGGTGCTTGTGCTGTTGTAGTGACATGCATTTAAAAACCTGTGCTCAAAGTTAAAATCTTAACCGGTCAGTAACTATCTATCACATCGACCTCAACATTGGCGTAAGCTTTACCATAACAAAACATACCATAAACTTTAGGTACCAGCAGATAGTTTTAAAGCATGCGAAAAGTTTGGTGTGTACGAATGCAGAGGTGAGTTTGGTGTGTAGCAGAGGTGAGTTTGGTGTGTACAATCTTATATAGTTGTGATTGGTGAAAACTGCCAAGTCTAATAAAATGCTAGAAATTTATAAGATTCACTATTTACATTGTTACGAAGGGGGCGACAACTTGCCAATTATTTTACGCATCCAATGATCTAGTGTCAGCTTCTCTAGTGTTGCCTGCCGTTTCACAGGATCAGTGAAGAAAGGAGCGAACTTCACCCGCCAGTGCACAAGTCGCTCTTCACTAATAGCAGTAGGCTTCCAGTCTTCCACCACTACAACAGGCAGTCCCTCCTCCTCAAAGACATACGTCATTGGGCTTCTTCGCACAATCGGGATAGTTCCCATTAATATCGCCTCCCAGACTTTTGGGTTGGGATCCAATCCGCCACCATGCTCGCAGATAGTAAATGCGAACTTACTGAGGGTGCTGAGATAAGCCTCTCGTTTTGCACGTGGTTGGAGCTCGTCTAGTGTAGGTCGCTGTTGTGGTGCCTTCCACGCTTTCCAGTGCCGCTCTGCCCGCTCGCGCACAGTTCTTCTGTCGAGAAACTGCCTCTGGTTGCGAATGCGATTGAACATGGTGAACTTCAGAGGTTTGCGCATTATATCTGTATTAGCAAACTGGAGGTAGTAAGATGTGTTGACAGGTCCTTCGATAGGGTTAACCCCCAGTGGTAACGAGCTCACTTTGTCAGGCCTGATGCGCTCGTCTAGATTTTCCACAAACAGATGTGCCAGCTTCGGATTGTTTATGACCTGAAGGAAGAACTTCTTTTGTCTGGGCGAAGTGCGCTGCATGCGCTTGTCGATGCTGTTTGGAAAGGTATCGTCTGCGCTGGCGAGCACGACTACCACCCTCTGCTCGGGTTTCATCTGTTCAAGAAGTGCGTTCAGCTTTACAATACCAAGACCACGAAGAACGGAGCTGACATATATAGTTCGCGCTTGTGGAAGTGGCTTGTGGTAAAATGTCGTCTTCGGTTTGATTATCAGAATATCACAGCGTGCTGCAATACCTGTCGGGGGTTGGAAATCTGCCAGCCAAGTCTCAGTTCTATTTCTCGTTATATTCCAGTTCCTTGTGTTCATCAGCTCATCTGATGGAGGCCATGGTGGCGATACGCTGGGAGTAATGTCTACTTGCTTGCTTAGCTGCAGTGCTTGGTGTGTGCCTGCATCGGTCCTTGTCTCAGCCGATTCAGCAGTTGGCGCATTTTGAAGCTGGTGAGCTTTACCGAAAACTCTTTTTTGCCCCATTGCAGGAGATCGAAATGCAGGTGATGCTAGAACTGTTGGAGCAGTTCCTACTGCATTTGAAGATTTGTCATTTGATCCCGAAACCGATTCTGATCCTGATTTCGATCGAGTAACTTGAGCCTGATCTTGTGGTACGTTTACATTTTCAGTCATGGGCGAGTGCAATGTTAACTTCGAAAAATCAATAAGCTTAGACGATGTTCTGCTGCTAGCGACCCCAACACCTTCAATACTACGAATAGTGACGCCATGTTTGAAAAGCTTTGTCACAGTACGGGAATCTTGAGCTTCATTGATAATTGCATTTTTGCGCACAACGGATATGTATGCCAATACTAGTAGTACGATTGTTGCAGTAGTAAGTAGCTGCGGACTTACTCTATGCTGCATGATTTCAAAATTCACAAAAAAAAAGGTTTTATCGACTGTCATGAACCTTTTGTATCGACGCAACTCCGGGGCATCCGACTCTTTCATCGTTCATTAATGATACCTGCTGGATTACTAGCACAATCAGCGTAGATTGATCACCATTATGAATTTACTTACTTTTACAATCAAGAACTTGCCAGCAGTAATGATGATGATGGCAACGAGTAGAACAAAGTCTTGTCTGCTATCTGCTGGAGGGACTCCCTGAATCGGATTCCAGGATCGAAACTTTCGATCCTGGAATCCCTTGAAGGTTATATTATAACGTTTCGATCCTGGGATCCCTCTGATACGTCCGAAAGTGTCAATCAACCTGCGAAAGTGTCCGAAATATCAGAAAGTGTCATACTGCTCTTTTTCTGTGACTAAAGTTTTAAGTATGTCACCGCGTAGCACGTGATGTTCAACGGTGAGTCGCTTGAGGCCTGAGGTCGGTCTCCCAGACCCCGGGTGGGCAAAGGATTTCAAGTTAGAATCCCAGAATCTGGTTAAGTGAATTCCTTCAACTTCAGAAGTGATGAGCTATTCGACACTATACTGTTAAGTGGAACAGTTAAACAAGGTAAATTAAAGTGAAATCTACACAAGGATAAATACATAAAATGATAAAATCGCGCTAATATTCAGACTGCTGCAGCGATGCAGTGACCTTGCGCCACCGCGAGTAGTTCAGCGTCAGCTCCTCCAGCGTGGCTCTGCTATAAGTGGAGAGTGTTGTTACTAATCTTCAGGCTGCTGCAGCGATGCAGTGACCTTGCGCCACCAGTAGTCCAGCGTCAGCTTCTCCAGCGTGGCTCTGCGCTTCTCGGGGTCCGTGATGTAGGGCGCAAACTGCTCCTTCCAGCGCGTCAGGTTCTGCTGGTTGATTAGCTCCGGTGTCCAGGCATCAACCACCACCACCGGCAGATCCTCCTCCTCGTAGATGTAGGTCAGGGCACTGCGCTTGATAATAGGAATTACTCCCAGCAGCATAGCCTCCCATACCTAATGATACATGGAGACACACAACAGTAGAAGAAACAGCGCTATCAAATTATGCACGAGTTTCTTTGCCAGGTGGCGAGTGTTCATAAGTAATTAATGTAGATAGCACAACAGTTAATTAAAGCGCAATTTAGGGAGCTCCAAATAAGGGTTTAACGGTGAGTGGCATAAGTAATGTGAGCTATAAACCTGATACCCAGTTACTCTTGTATAACATCACCCCTAACAAATGCAATACTGTAACACCCCCTCCTCGTTCCCACACCCATAACACCATAACTTTATGTTCATTAACATAGTCTCGATACAGACAAATGTCACCTTTGGGTTCGGGTCCAAACCGCCACCGTGCACACAAAGCGTAAACGCACTCTGGGCCATTGTATTGAGGTAACTCTCGCGGTTACGCCCCTGCGTGCATTTTAGAGACAATGCATTTGATGATTGCAAATACTGCAACGTTATCACAATGCGACTATCATAGCTTTTAAAAAATTATTTCAAAGGATATACCTTTGACGTTGAAAAAATGTTTAATTCGACCCGCATAAACAACTTTCGTACTCACCTGTAATAGTGAGGGCTTGGGGTGTGCAGTGCAGAACTCCTTCCAAGGAGCCCGCTGCGCCAGTTCATGCACGATGCGTCTTTCCTGGAACTGCTCCCCCCTGTGCTCGCGATTGTAGTTGGTGAACTTCAGTGGCCGACTATAGAAAAATTCACGCAAAAACTCGTCTAACTGTGTTGGTGAGTCAACGCCACTTCCGCGGCTACTACTATTACTACTCACACTACTATCGCTGTTGCTGTTGTTGTTGTCATAGTTGTTGCTGCTGCTGCTACTACCCGATATCATACCAATGATTGGGTGTGCGTGTGCGTGTGCGTGTGGGTGTGCAACACCACCCTTCTGAATAGCTCTAGCTCTACTTGGACTTCTTCTTATGTGAGCCGAAGGTTCAGTACTCTCACTAAGACTGGTTAGGCTATCGGCTCCGCCAGAGCTGCTGCCATTAGCTACCACTGTGCCGTTCGCTTTAGTAGCAGTAGCAGCTGTAGTAGCAGTAGTTTCTACTATTATAGACTGCAGTGTGTCCATATAATACTTCATCACAATGGGGCCCTCCATGGGGTTCAGACCAAGCGGTAACGAGTGGACTCGGCCAGGATGAACTCTCTCGTCCAGGTTCTCCACGAACATGCTCAATATCATAGGGTGATCTATAACCTGGAGCATCTCCTGCCGTTGAGCTGCATTAAATCCTCTGTCTCGCGCGTCTGCACTGTTAGGGAATGTAGAATCGCCGCAAGCCACAACAACTACGACCTTCTTATGTTCAGGCTGCATCCTGTCCAACAACGCTTTCAATGCTCTAATTCCATCGAGTTGGATTGCTGCTAAAACGAAAATTGTTCGAGCTTCCTCGAGCGGCTTATTGAACAATGTGTAATCCTTCTTAAGTATCGCTATGTCACAGAGCCGAGCTATTCCTGTGGGTGGAGGCTTCTGGGGACCAAAGGAACCCGTGCGGGATGCCCTCATGCGAGTGTTCATTATCTCCGAACTATAAAAATTCTTTGTGGCTCGTTGTGGAACAGGTATCAGTTCTTTGTCGCGATTTAATATTAAAGTGCTTTCCTGACTAGGTTGACTCAGTGAGAGAAAATGGTCCGAAATATCTAAAAATATTTTGGTTGATGTGCGTAGACTTCTTGGTGCTACTAATTCGTCCCTTCCTCGTACCCATCCCACTGAATGGGTAACAATCAAGTACGTAGCCGCCAAACATAGGACCACCATGTGCTGTACGCTCAGCTGGCACCATAGTGATGTGCTCTTCATACTTTAGCCACGGTCAGTTGCTACTTCGAAGTACATAAGAAGCTAACGGTAGTAAGCCTAACCTGAACTGATGAGCAAATGCTACGAGGCCTTTCATAAAAGCAATTCACTCGTCTTCTAGGGGGGCTTGATGCAAAGCTACTGTAAGTAATAAATTTTGTCCTTACGATGAAAATACTTAGTGACTTATGGAATCCTGCTGGGTTCCAGGGTTTTCCATTTTTTAAGAGGGTGTCCGGAGGGTGAGATTTCGAGAGGGCGGGTGGGTGGGTATAAAAAGCACGAAAAACGGGGACACCCACCCCCTTCTTGAAAATATGGAACCCTGTGGGACTCGACTCTTTTACAGATATCCCTGGTATCCGCCTTCGAATGTAGCCTCTGATTGGATGATAAAGTTTTTTTTTTTTTAATTATCAAATCAGAGGCTATATTCGAAGGCGGATATTTATGAACAAATGAGAATTGTGCTGCTGGAATCGTAAATTTACGTGACTTAACCGCTCTCAGTATCTAAAAGTTACGAGTAGCTATAATGATACGTACGTGTGTGAGTACTCGTAGTGCATTCGGTTAGTGGTGACATTGCGACTATAACTGCACTCCTCATTATCCATTTATGCTGCCTTATTCAGCTATGTGTGGCCTCGCACAAGCGTGTAATGTAATGGAGCCATCGTAGCTTTCACAAGCAAAAATATGATGCACAAAATAGAGGGTCGCGTGCTGACTAACATCTTGTCGTTTTTGGCAACTTTTATACGGGCGACTATCATCTGGCAGCTCTGCGCATGTTGCTTGCACGCCTATGTTCAGGAGGAGTCGCCTCCCCACTCTCTCCACCTTCACAGCTCTCACAGCATACATGTGCATCAAAATACCAACACGCTCAATAATTTTCATGGCAGTATTAGAGGGAGAAGAGGGAATAAAAGTGGTCCATTATTATCTTCGGGGGGGGCCAAGGGCAAAGAGATTATGAATACACGCATTAGTGAGTTTAACTGGAAGAATATTCATCGCCCCACGGGAATAGCCCGGTTTTGCGATGCTATATTGCTGGACTACAATACGACATTGATTAAAAAGCCCTTGGGGGAAGTCAGGACAATATTTGCTAACATGAGGCTCAGAAAAGATGGTTGGTATCAGCTGGATAACTTTCTGCGGTTGCTTCAGCCATCGCAGCAGCGGGTGGTGGTTATCGCGGCTGGAGAGGATTGGACGTTTCCAAATAGTATTGATGCGCGTGACCCACCCACCACTCCTAAGCAAAAGGTATTCTTCTTACAGGTGATAAAAAATCCCCAAGTTATTCGATTTTACATCGAGAATATGGATGAGCGGTCCGTACCAAGCAAGATGCATGCTCTACCGCTTGGCTTAAGCCCACTTGAAGGCTCGATATTTATGAACTACTTCACACCGTTTATCGTGAATTCATCGGCTGATTTCTTGGATCGTCCTCTTAAGTTCACAAATCTAAATAGGGTGCGAATGAGTAAGCAGTTTACAGAACGTCGTGTGGTGCGAGATTTAACCCTGGGCCCCTGGTCCTCTTGGCATGTTATCCCCCCAGCTGACGAAAGGATCGATAACTCCACAGATCGCATATCCATGCCTGAAGGAGCAGCAGTAGATGCTGCAGCACCAACAGCAACAACATTAGCAACAACGAGAGCAATAGCAAGAAGAAGAGGTGTAGAAGTGTCATCTCGTAGCAGGCATCTATCACAAGTAGCTTATCGAGCAGCTAATCGAGCAGGAGGAGGAGGAAGTTATATCTTCCAAGCGGCGCAGTCTCAGAAGCCTGTCAGCCGCCGATCAACAGCCTCACTAGATTCCACAAATCACAAAAGTAGCAAGATCGGCACCATCTCGACCGCATCCTCCGCCATCTCATACGGGGCTTCAGATCTGATAGGCAGAAGCAGCAGCAATAATGGCACTACTGCGAAGAATGGAACTGCTGTTGGAGCATTGAAAAGGACAGCGCAACACGCAGAATATTTACGCTTCCTTGGCTCCTATCCTTTTACTATAGGAGTGCACGGCGGAGGCATAGATCCAAATCCCAAGGTTAAACAATGATCTATTCTCGGGAACATTTTCTCATCACTGCTATGATATAATACTATTATAGTGTTATAGTAGTAGTATATGTAAATTTCGCGTGGGTGATTGGTTTGCGATAACCCCTCATTTAGAGCTCCCTAAATTGCGCTTTAATTAACTGTTGTGCTATCTACATTAATTACTTATGAACACTCGCCACCTGGCAAAGAAACTCGTGCATAATCTGATAGTGCTGTTTCTTCTACTGTTGTGTGTCTCCATGCATCATTAGGTATGGGAGGCTATGCTGCTGGGAGTAATTCCTATTATCAAGCGCAGTGCCCTGACCTACATCTACGAGGAGGAGGATCTGCCGGTGGTGGTGGTTGATGCCTGGACACCGGAGCTAATCAACCAGCAGAACCTGACGCGCTGGAGGAAGCAGTTTGCGCCCTACATCACGGACCCCGAGAAGCGCAGAGCCACGCTGGAGAAGCTGACGCTGGACTACTGGTGGCGCAAGGTCACTGCATCGCTGCAGCAGCCTGAAGATTAGTAACAACAATCTCCACTTATAGCAGAGCCACGCTGGAGGAGCTGACGCTGAACTACTCGCGGTGGCGCAAGGTCACTGCATCGCTGCAGCAGTCTGAATATTAGTATCAACGCTAGCATAAACACTTTCAGATAGATTACAATAACAAGGTTATTATATTTTACTTTCACGGGGGGGGCAGACGAATCATAGTGCAAAGAGCGAAACAGTGTTGTGATCTTGCTCGCTTTGGACAGTTGAACTACTTCCATTAGGATAAACATCAGACTTGCTGGTAAATAGCTTTCATTTGCATTCACCATCAGCAACGATAGAAGGACAGTACCAAACTTTGGTGACATTAATTTCGAAGTGGTGTGGTTAATAAAATTGGCTTGATGGTGCAAAACGGGACCCGGGGATTAGAGTCGTTTCGCGACCGTTGCGTAAAGTAAAAATGTTCGATGCCAGCAGGATGAAATTTACATTGCAAGGTGTAAATTATCTCGATAATCAACGAGTATCGTAGAACTGACGAAACTGTATTCGTAACCTTTACTCGTAATATATATACGTAGAAGTTTGCATTATTTGCACCGCCATACTTTTACTTTTGATTGTCTTGATAACCTTATATCTTGGGTAGATAAAAAGATCAGTCATGAATCACATAGATCAGTCTGAGTGAACACGTCATTTCGATCAAGTACTCCTTATTTACTTCTAAATATCACCATCGAGTCGGCACTGAGTCAACATTTCGTCATAATGTCATACACAATGTCTAGAACAAAAGAAGACAGCATTAAAACACCACACCGAATGTCTCATTCACAAAGAGATTCCTCTGAGCCCCGAAGGACCATGAGTGGTATCGCCGACGTCTCTTTCCGCAGTTCGGGTAATCACAGGTAAGTCTTTATCTGTAGCATAAGGCTTCAGCTTTTCCGCAACTTGAACACAACTGTCTTCTACCCTTGTTCAATTGTGTCTCATATCTTCTCATGTCGCTTGTACATCGCGGTCACAACACTTGCTTCTTTTAGTGATGAAAGATTAGGATACCAGGACGGAGCTTCAATTGTTTCAGCTTCCTCGAAGGCCAGCTTACAAGCTACTTCTACTTTTGCTCCTACTGCTTTGGCTTCGCGTCCGCGGTTCGATCTGAATACAAGAGTAAGCAACACGGAGCAGATACGTGCCAACACTCGCAGGCGCTGTGAAGAGCACTTCAAGAAGGTCAAGAGCAACGAGGACGACGAGCTGTATAGCACCGCCAGCGAGGTACCCAGTTTCAACAGGGCGCGCAGGTCCTCCATAATCCAACAGCAAAGAGCACTAAAGTAAGATCGGTACAGTTCTAGCGGGGTAAATTAGCGTCTTCATTACTTTTCCCCCGGTTGCTTGGTTTCGGTGTCTCAATCAATTCCAGATATAATGACGAGAAATAGTAGCTATGATAGTATTATCTGATTAAGGTTTTTATACTGAAGCAAACCCGTCGTTACTTTAGCAACTGTTTGATAGCCTTATCTTTTATGGTGCTGTTACTCCTACTGTCCTTACTACTGTCCTTGTCCTTGTCCTGGGTTGCTTATGCAGATCTGCGCTGAAGCAAGTACAGCAGGACGTGTTTCTGAACGACACTGGCCCTAAGGCAGACTCCGCAACCACTGAACGCTTTTCTCTCTTCCCTGTCGCCGACCAGCAGATCTTTCCGCCTCGGCGCCCACGCGCTGGAAAATGGTATCTGGGCTTAAATCTTCCAGAAGAAGAGGAGCCTGTCGAAGCAGCTCCGGTGGAAGAGAAAGAAGAGTCAGAGCCGTCAATGTCACTCCTCAATGACGCGCGAGCACGTGGAACGATAACAGCATTGGGCAAGTTCGCCCGCAAGTTGGATCGGGGTGCGAGTGGAATCAAGGAACGGGCTTCTAATGCAGCAGAGTTGAATGCTTTCTTTGTGCGGCAGTACGCTACTAAGGAACTTGACGAACCGTCTCCAGAGATCAAGCAGAAATATTTTGGTGAAGATGCTACGAAAAAATTCTACGAAACGTACCAGGTATATTATAATGTTGCACGTATACGATGTAATCGTACCGGCTAAGTTGAATTGCTTGAGGTGATAAAAATACTCATCCTCACTGTTCGAATTATTTGTTTATATATTTTTACCAGCCATTTGTTGTTTTACTTATGTTTCGTTATTTTTATACACCCTCTTTATTACTATTATCATTATTCCACGAACCCCACAATAACCGCTATGTCCGCTACCACCTCCATATCCTTCACCACCACCACCACCCATTACCTTCACCCATCACCTCCATCACCACCCATCACCTTCACCCACCACCTACCCACCACCTTCACCCA
This sequence comes from Eutreptiella sp. 'Long Island Sound 2002', assembly GCA_964036045.1. Lineage (NCBI taxonomy): Eukaryota > Euglenozoa > Euglenophyceae > Eutreptiales > Eutreptiaceae > Eutreptiella > Eutreptiella sp. 'Long Island Sound 2002'. Next base: position 2,124 of record CAXIWF010000066.1, on the reverse strand, counting down.
TCACCACCCATCACCTTTACCCACCCTCCACCACAACCACCCTCCATCACTTTCACCCATCACCTTCACCCATCACCTCCACCACCTACCATGACGGATGATGGGAACAGCGTCTGAAAGGACGGGGGGACATCCTCCTGGGTGGGTACGAAGAACTTGGCGATCTAGTGATGCAGTCCTCGGACCAGAACGCGCTACTGTGGTCCCTTACACAGCTGGAATCCTCAGGCGTGCTGACACCGCGCCTGTATGATTCTAGTCTCGGTGGGATGTTTGAAGGCAGTAGTAGTCTCGACTCCGCGCTGGGCGAGTTACGGAGAGCAGATTCGTCTCTACATACCACCAGTACTGTTAGTGGGGCGGGTGGGTTACGCAATCGGCGCCAGCAGGTGGATGCGGTGCAGACCGCCTCAGCAGTGGCGGAGCTGTACAGCGAGAAGAAACTCCTGCCTGCAGTGGCCCAGAGCCTGGAACGGGCAATATGCGGCATTGATGACGATGAGCTGGCAGCGGCAACTCAGGCTGCTGCTCAGGCAGAGGCCGAAGCTAAAGCGGAGACCAGGGATAAGATCAGGAGAAAGAAGCTAGCTGCGGCTGTGGCCAATGCAGAGGCCACCGCTGCTGCTGCTGCTACCGCTGAAGCTGGCGGTGGCGCAGATAAAGCAACCTCTTCACTTCCTCCGATCAATAGTGCTGCTGGCTCTCGCCGTGGAAGCAAGAGCAGCGGTTTTCTGCTTATGTCAACAGACTCCGCGCAAGAAGCTGGAGATGGTAGCATGGAAAGCAGCGGAAATGAGGACCAAGGAGGTAAAGTGCAACAGTTTCTTCCGTTTGGGCAAAGCAGTAGCCCACCGCATGTCACCACAGCGCACGCCAACTCCAGCGGCAAATCTATCCCTAACTTGCCTGCTCTGGGTCCAACCATCAAGGCCTCTCTTACTGGGGGCGGAGGCGGCGGAGGTGGGTATGGCTTTAGCTTCACCCCGCACGGTTCCATCGACGGGGGAAGAGATGACAGTGGAGGTGGTCGCGGCACCGCCGACAATACGGTAACAGACGGTGGCGGCACTGCCGAAGGTGCGAACAGCACGATTATCAGTTTTGCCGTCAGCGACAATGACCAAACTTCTGAAGATGGCTACTCCCTCAATCTTGATAAAATTGTGCCAGACCCAGCCATGCACGAGCCCTACGGACCTCAATCGCCCCGCGCTATTTTCCTGGCCGGCTGCTTACAAGAGGACATTCCCCCCATTACACACGCCATTCTGCGCAAAAAACTCAGCAGCAGCATTAACCTAGCGCATATGGGTGTCGGGAATAAAGTAGCCCTGATTTTAGCGTCGTGCTTACCGGCCATGCCGTATCTGCAGCTGCTGAATGTGGAGGATAACAACTTGGATGACGAAGGATTAAGTGCTCTCATACGCAGTGCTGCGGCTCATAAAGATCTTGAGATTCTCGATATATCTCAGAATGTGATAGGTTCGGATGCATCTGCGGCACTGGCGGATTTCGTTGGAAATGCGGAGTGCCGTCTGCAATGTCTGAGAATGAAGAATGCAGATATAGATGACGGAGAATGCGCCAACTTTGTTGAAGTGCTTATGCAGAATAGACATTTAAAGGTGCGGCTACCCACCAACTATATCATTTATTAAAGCTTGCCCCTGCTGCGCAATAATGAGTTCACTGTCGCATGGGTGAAGTGCTTTTCACTTGTTTCCTATTTTCTTTTATATATTACTGCTTTTTGTTGCATCTATTTGTTTTTACTTTCTCTTTTCATCGTCCCCAATCTGACCTGTAGGAGCTGGACATGAGCAACAATCTACTTGGTAAGGATGAAAACCTCAACACGGTGCAGCCGGACTTTGTGACGGGCGGAGAGAGCCTGGCCGAGCTGCTGCAGAGTCCTGACTGCCCTCTACGTACTCTTAATGTGAGTGTCCTGCCCTACCCGTCCTTTATTACCCTGTCCTGCCCTGTCCTGCCCTGTCCTGCCCTGCCCTGTCCTACCCTGTCCTACCCTGCCCTGTCCTTTCCTACCCTGCCCTGTCCTACTTAGGCACCCACAACATTCACACTCACATCCACATAAATATACATATGTATATATTTTGC
>CAXIWF010000064.1:0-33660 GCA_964036045.1 Eutreptiella sp. 'Long Island Sound 2002' | reverse complement strand
CCGTTTCATGTTCCAACACCCCATTCAAAAACACCCACCCCTCCCCCATCCGCATCAACACGCCATACCTGCACTTTCTTGCAACCCTCCCAATGTGCTCACATTCACATTTGCATCCCATCGCATCCACCCAACCCGGCACAGGCCACGGTACCCCGCCATTTCATGTTCCAACACCTATTCAAAAACACCCACCCCTCCCCCATCCGCCTCAACACGGCATACCTACACTTTCGTGAAACCACCCAAATGTGCTCACATTCACATTTGCATCCCACCGCATCCACCCAACCCCACACAGGCCACCGTACCCCGCCCTTTCATGTCCCAACACCCCATTCAAAAACACCCACCCATCCCTCATCCGCATCAACACGCCATACCTACACTTTCGTGCGACCCCCCGTATGTGCTCGCATTCACATTTGCATCCCACTGCACCCACCCAACCCCACACAGGCCACCGTACCTCGCCCTTTCATATCCCAACACCCCATTCAAAAACACCCACCCCTCCCCCATCCGCATCAACACGCCATACCTACACTTTCTTGCAACCCCCCAAATGTGCTCACATTCACATTTGCATCCCACCGCATCCACCCAACCCCACACAGGCCACCGTACCCCGCCCTTTCATGTCCCAACACCCCATTCAAAAACACCCACCCCTCCTCCATCCGCATCAACACGCCATACCTACACTTTCGTGCGACCCCCCGTATGTGCTCACATTCACATTTGCATCCCACTGCACCCACCCAACCCCACACAGGCCACCGTACCTCGCCCTTTCGTGTTCCAACACCCCATTCAAAAACACCCACCCCTCCCCCATCCGCATCAACACGCCATACCTGCACTTTCTTGCAACCCCCCCAATGTGCTCACATTCACATTTGCATCCCACCGCATCCACCCAACCCGGCACAGGCCACCGTACCCCGCCCTTTCATGTCCCAACACCCCATTCAAAAACACCCACCCCTCCCCCATCCGCATCAACACGCCATACCTACACTTTCGTGCAACCCCCCAAATGTGCTCACATTCACATTTGCATCCCACCGCACCCATCCAATTCCACACAGGCCACCGTACCCCGCCCTTTCATGTCCCAACAACCCATTCAAAAAGAACCACACACCAGCATCCGCATCAACACGCCGTACCTACACTTGTGGTAATCACCAGAGAGACCAGCAAGGGGAGCATCCCGGGTGAGCAACTATGGCTTGGAATGTGATGTAATGATCGAGGGGAGGGCAGCTGTGGAGTGCACCTCATTGCAAAGATGTTAGGAGGCCGTGGTGCAGTGCATGGTACAACCAGCACCCCCTCTGTGTAGCGAAAAACATAGCCGATTTTTACCCCAATTTTACTACCGAGCGGTGGACCTTAATGGAGCCACCGCGGCTGGAAATGTTTTTGCCTGGCAAAGCCAGTTCAGATGTCCATGGCAGCATCGCCCTTTCATGTTCCAACGACCCATTCAAAAACACCCACCCCTCCCCCATCCGCATCAACACGCCATACCTACACTTTCCTACAACCCCCCCAATGTGCTTACATTCACATTTGCATCCCACCGCATCCACCCAACCCGGCACAGGCCACGGTACCCCGCCATTTCATGTTCCAACACCCCATTCAAAAACACCCACCCCTCCCCCATCCGCCTCAACGCGGCATACCTACACTTTCGTGCAACCCCCGAAATGTGCTCACATTCACATTTGCATCCCACCGCATCCACCCAACCCCACACAGGCCACCGTACCCCGCCCTTTCATGTCCCAACACCCCATTCAAAAACACCCACCCCTCCTCCATCCGCATCAACACGCCATACCTACACTTTCGTGCGACCCCCCGTATGTGCTCACATTCACATTTGCATCCCACTGCACCCACCCAACCCCACACAGGCCACCGTACCTCGCCCTTTCGTGTTCCAACACCCCATTCAAAAACACCCACCCCTCCCCCATCCGCATCAACACGCCATACCTGCACTTTCTTGCAACCCTCCCAATGTGCTCACATTCACATTTGCATCCCAGCGCATCCACCCAACCCGGCACAGGCCACGGTACCCCGCCATTTCATGTTCCAACACCCCATTCAAAAACACCCACCCCTCCCCCATCCGCCTCAACACGGCATACCTACACTTTCGTGCAACCCCCCAAATGGGCTCACATTCACATTTACATCCCACCGCACCCATCCAATTCCACACAGGCCACCGTACCCCGCCCTTTCATGTCCCAACAACCCATTCAAAAAGAACCACACACCAGCATCCGCATCAACACGCCGTACCTACACTTGTGGTAATCACCAGAGAGACCAGCAAGGGGAGCATCCCGGGTGAGCAACTATGGCTTGGAATGTGATGTAATGATCGAGGGGAGGGCAGCTGTGGAGTGCACCTCATTGCAAAGATGTTAGGAGGCCGTGGTGCAGTGCATGGTACAACCAGCACCCCCTCTGTGTAGCGAAAAACATAGCCGATTTTTACCCCAATTTTACTAGCGAGCGGTGGACCTTAATGGAGCCACCGCGGCTGGAAATGTTTTTGCCTGGCAAAGCCAGTTCAGATGTCCATGGCAGCATCGCCCTTTCATGTTCCAACGACCCATTCAAAAACACCCACCCCTCCCCCATCCGCATCAACACGCCATACCTACACTTTCCTACAACCCCCCCAATGTGCTTACATTCACATTTGCATCCCACCGCATCCACCCAACCCGGCACAGGCCACGGTACCCCGCCATTTCATGTTCCAACACCCCATTCAAAAACACCCACCCCTCCCCCATCCGCCTCAACGCGGCATACCTACACTTTCGTGCAACCCCCGAAATGTGCTCACATTCACATTTGCATCCCACCGCATCCACCCAACCCCACACAGGCCACCGTACCCCGCCCTTTCATGTCCCAACACCCCATTCAAAAACACCCACCCCTCCTCCATCCGCATCAACACGCCATACCTACACTTTCGTGCGACCCCCCGTATGTGCTCACATTCACATTTGCATCCCACTGCACCCACCCAACCCCACAAAGGCCACCGTACCTCGCCCTTTCGTGTTCCAACACCCCATTCAAAAACACCCACCCCTCCCCCATCCGCATCAACACGCCATACCTGCACTTTCTTGCAACCCTCCCAATGTGCTCACATTCACATTTGCATCCCAGCGCATCCACCCAACCCGGCACAGGCCACGGTACCCCGCCATTTCATGTTCCAACACCCCATTCAAAAACACCCACCCCTCCCCCATCCGCCTCAACACGGCATACCTACACTTTCGTGCAACCCCCCAAATGTGCTCACATTCACATTTGCATCCCACCGCATCCACCCAACCCGGCACAGGCCACCGTACCCCGCCCTTTCATGTCCCAACACCCCATTCAAAAACACCCACCCCTCCTTCATCCGCATCAACACGCCATACCTACACTTTCGTGCGACCCCCCGTATGTGCTCGCATTCACATTTGCATCCCACTGCACCCACCCAACCCCACACAGGCCACCGTACCTCGCCCTTTCATGTCCCAACACCCCATTCAAAAACACCCACCCCTCCCCCATCCGCATCAACACGCCATACCTACACTTTCTTACAACCCCCCCAATGTGCTCACATTCACAATGATCTTTCTTCTAATGGGTGGCATAGTGAGAACTCACCCAAAAATTCTGCAATTCAGAAACAGAATAAAATTTGTGTTCAGGCATGTCATCCAACAGGCAGTGACCAGTACAGACAGCTCTAATCTGGCATTTCCCCAAAAAATCTGCTCAATTTCGCTTTGTTCTGCCAGAAAGCCGACCGCCGCAGACATTTCTGCGGATAAGCCCTTATCCGCAGAAAAACGCATTTCTGCGGATAACAGTTGCTCAACTCGCGGGGCACATTGCAACTGCGACCTTTTTTTTGGACATGCCCAAAAAGTAGGTCGCAATGGACACGGTAACCCAAGAAGTGCTGAACTGGTGCGTTTGCGCAATTTGTATGCTGCAGCTGATCGCTCTTTCGTTCATCCTGCTGCCGTCAAGAAACGGGTGCCGTACATGGACGCCACAGCAAAGCAGCCGTTGGTAATATCAACCCCCCCCTGTCCTGTGCCTCTCCTACCCCACGGTCCGTGAATGGGTGAATCTTTTGGTCGTTGGCCACATTTCACCATTGTGGAGTCCCCGAACATTTTGCCTTGATTTCGAGAAAGAGTTGTGCGGTTTCCGTGTCAACCTGCATCATAACTGTTGTGTTGCACAACTGACACACACAGAGCGCGCTGACACACAACGAACACACAGACAGCGCGAGTGGAGACATCGTATTCAAATGAACGAAGTCCTGGTTTGTTACCTTTTGTTGGAATTTGGGGAGTACAGTACAGGTCCACAAGGTGTTTGTTTCTCTCATTTTGGTGTTCTTGAAGCAATTTTGAAGTTTGAAGTTGGATTTTGATATTTTGTTGCGAATCAGAGTCCCTGTTCCCTGGCGACGCGCTCGGACAGGGTTACGGCGCTCACAACGTGACGCTCTACGCTGCGCTGACAGCGTTTGACTGTCTTGCGCCACCTGTAGCAGCTAATTCTGTTTCAATTCTTCAATTTTGCAAATTTTCAAATTTTGCTCTCTTTTTCTGTCGGCGACGCTTGTCGTAGCTTTTCGACGCGCGAGTGCGTTCGTGGCACTCGTCAACACTGGTATTGTGTGTCGACGGCTCTCTTCCAGCGTCTTGCCCAGTTTCAGGGCTTCATCCTGGCCCATTTTGGGTTTTTAGACCTTTTTGGCCTGTTTCTGGCCAAATGTGCCATTTTTGGCAGGATCGGTCGCAAGCGACAGCTGCGACGCGTGGCGACGCCCTCCGTCGTTCGCCACGGCGCTGCTGGGGCACTCCGAGTGCGCCTGGGTGTTTTCGAGGTGAGTTTTGGGTCGATTTTGGTCATTTTTCACTCTTTGAGAGAATTTCATCTTTGTGATCATCCATCACCATTTCAAGTCAATCAGCCTATTTTGGCTGCTCATGTGCAGTCAACTCCTTCGCCAGAGCGAACCTGAAGGACACACTTCCACACTTGCACTCATACACTTACAGAATACACCATGTACGACCCCTATATATACCCATTTGAGTGAAGCCCATGTATCAGAGCGCCCCAAGTCAACTTAGTGAGAGTCTATAGAGCACTCGCTGACACACAACTGACACACAGAGCTGACACACAAATGACCACAGAGAGCGCGTGACACACAAGTGACACACACAGAGTGCGCTGACACACAAGTGACACACAGACAGCGCGCTGACACACACAGACAGCGCGCTGACACCCAATGGACACCTATGATGCGCGCTGACACACAACGAACACACAGACAGCGCGCTGACGCTTGTAGAAATACATCCGGGCATGGCCAATTGCTATGACATTTTCGTTGCTGCCTGCACAAGTCGGAAAATTGGTGCATTGTATTTTGGTCAATGTTTGCTGCCAGTGTTCAGCATGACTATTTTTTTCCAAAATATGTGGTGTTTTTCATGGTGAGCCTGTGTGGAATGTTCCCTATTGCTTGCTCTATTTGTGGACACTATTGAACAATGCTTGTTTTTTCCTCCTCCTACTTTCACTGATGCCAAGACAGTCCAGTGTTGTTGGGGACATGCCATTGCAGTTTGGAGCAGAATTGATGCAACACACTTCGCTACAACAGGACTTGGCTGGCAAAAATGATGACCAAACAACAGACACCAAAACATTTGTATGTTCAAGCCATGTCTTTTGCAGGGGCAAGCGGAAAACCTCAATTGATAAGGCATTGGTTGCAAGTTAAAAGCTTTGTGCATTGGCAAAAGCATGCGATGCAAGAACAACATGTTTGATACACAATCAGGACGGGCATGGAATGCATGATTAGACAATTTTTGTATTGGCGAGAGTAGGGGCAGCATGTGTGTTCAACCCATTTTTGCATTTGTGAAAGCTAGGGTTTGGAACTCAATTCTGGTTGCATTTCTGAATAAATTAGTGGATTCATGTAGGAGTAGGGGTGCAAAGTGGTGCGAATTCCTACAGCAGTGCGGGTGCAATGGAAAAAGCAGGGTGCATAATCTCAGCCGATTCTGGTGGCATTGGGGATGCGAATGACCCTTTGTGAATTTTTTTTGTGGTACCTTCGTGTAATTTTTTTCCAGGAAACAGGAAGTTGACGGTTTTTTTCATTTGCTGTCCCCAAAAAAAAATACATTCACAAGGACCAGGCATTGCTGGGGTAGACATATAGGCATAAAACAATTCCCTAAAATTTTCCAAGTTTTCGGGCACAAAAACATGGGAACACGTTCTGTGTTTGTGGCCTACACTCTGCAGCCTGACCCACCACTCTGGACTCTCCCTGAACAAGGGATCTCCAGGGGGTGGGAGCCCATTCACAAGGGCCAGGCATTGCTGGGGTAGACATATAGGCATAAAACAATTTCCTAAAATCTTCCAAGTTTTCGGGCACAAAAACATGGGAACACGTTCTGTGTTTGTGGCCTACACTCTGCAGCCTGACCCACCACTCTGGACTCTCCCTGAACAAGGGATCTCCAGGGGGTGGGAGCCCATTCACAAGGGCCAGGCATTGCTGGGGTAGACGTATAGGCATAAAACAATTTCCTAAAATCTTCCAAGTTTTCGGGCACAAAAACATGGGAACACGTTCTGTGTTTGTGGCCTACACTCTGCAGCCTGACCCACCACCCTGGACTCTCCCTGAACAAGGGATCTCCAGGGGGTGGGAGCCCATTCACAAGGGCCAGGCATTGCTGGGGTAGACATATAGGCATGCTATTGAGGTATGGAGGACAACATTCATGTGTGTTGCATGGCAATACATTCATTTGGGACGCAAACTCAGGCACATGGGACCGAACCCAAGCCCAAGGCAGCAGCCAACCCTGGCCCCAAGGATGGTTGTTTTCAGTGATAGTCGGCAACTCAAGGCACCCCCCCAGGGCAACGTGGATGCATTGTCATGGAGCCTGACAGCATGAATGTGACCTCCTAGGTGTCCTCTAGAGGTTCCTGAACCTCAAGCTGAAGAGATGGCCCACAAACCTTTTTTTTGTACAAATTTCACCGTTCTACTACGTAACTTTTCGGCCTTTTCAGGATGGCTGTTTTCAGTGATAGTCGGCAACCCAAGGCACCCCCCCAGGGCAACGTCTATGCATTATCATGGAGCCTGACAGCATGAGTGTGACCTCCTAGGTCTCCTCTAGAGGTTCATAAACCTCAAGCTGAAGAGATGGCCCACAAAGACAGGAGACAATGGGGTGGGGTGGGGTGGGGGGGGGGGGCATGCGCGCAGTTGAGGCCGCGGTCACATTTTCTCGGCCCATTTGTGCGTGCTTCTTCATTACTTGGGCCCTGGTTCCCCGTTTGCAGGGTATCTTTGTCTGATTGTGCCCCATGTGCGGCTCTTAACGGCCGAATCTGTTCGTTGCTGGCCCGTTCGGATGCGGTCCACCCCCCCCCTTTTCCCCGCCCGCAAGCCGGGCGTCCGCGCATGACGAATGCGTACAGCCATACTACTGGGAACACACCTAAACCCGTCCGATTTCAGAAGTTAAGCCTAGTCAGGCCCAGTTAGTACTGAGGTGGGAGACCACTTGGGAACACTGGGTGCTGTACGCTTTTTTATTGCCCCTGACTCGGTAGGATCTGCCCGTTCCTAGACAGGCAGATCCTACCGAGTATACAGTCTCCCCGAAAGTACTAAAAATAGCAAATTGTACCAAATCGACGTGAAAATCTTTGTACCCCCCCTATTTCGAGGTCGCTGATTCCGAAAATGCAATTTTTTTTCGAATCTGAGACAGTGGCGTCGAGATATGAGGGGGTCCAAATGGAGCGCGCGCGCGACCAAAAACTCGGTAATAACCGCCCCAACCGCCAAATCTGAGTTGATATTCGGATTCAGCGACATCAAAATAGGGGGGGGGGGTACTAGTTTACCCATGTAGGTCCCCAGGGGGTCCTGCTCTAACACCACCCCAAAAGGGGTATCCCCATTCGTGGTGAGGAACGGGCAGAGCCTACCGAGTCGGTAATAGTCACCCATATCCTAAAATGAGCTATTGACACAGTAAACCCCCCCTATTTCGGGGTCGCTGAGTCCAAAACGTCACTCATTTTGCGAATCCGAGACGGTGGCGTCGAGCTATGGGGGAGGGGGGTCCTAACGAGCGGTGGGGGGTCCGAAAAACCCCCCTTCCAAAATGCGTTCGCTCAAGGGCGCTGTCACAAGGACGTTATGCTACGCACACCCTTCTTGGAGGCACACTTTCTGAGTGTCTATTTTTTTTCGGTATATACTCGCTCCTTACTAGGCAGCTTTGGTGTGGAGGCCAATGGGCCAATCTCCTTCCAAAACCAAAGTCCTTCCCACTGGAGTCCGGATCATAGGCTCAAGCTCAGCACCCATCATTTACTCCGCACACATCCGCACACATGTCCCTCCCCTTTGCGTAACACCCTGCCCTTCCTTCCCTGGTGGTATCGCGGCATGCGCTGCCCCGCCCCTTCCGCCCCTCCCCCCTAGGGGAGTAGGGTTTGTCCATGTCCCTTGTGCGCAGGAGACAATGGGGTGGGGTGGGGTGGGGGGGTGCATGCGCGCAGTTGAGGCCGCGGTCACATTTTGTCGGCCCATTTGTGTGTGCTTCTTGCTTACTTGGGCCCTGGTTCCCCGTTTGCAGGGTATCTTTGTCTGATTGTGCCCCATGTGCGGCGCTTAACGGCCGAATCTGTTCGTTGCTGGCCCGTTCGGACGCGGACAATGATTTGTGCCATGTGATGTTTTTTCCAATCTGTTGCATTCGGTGACGTTGCCGATCGATGTGCACAGTGATACGCTGTATGGAGAGTGTTGTCCTGGGGACAGCTTGTTTTTTGGGCTTCTAGTCAGCTTTGCTGGGAGTTTTGTTTTGTATTCTTTGCACCATGTCGTGCTGTGAGCAATGTGTTGTGTCTTGTGCGCAGTGCTGTCTATTGCAAGCTGTATCCAAAAACTTCCATGGTGCAGAACAAAGGTCTCATTGAAGCTCATGTTTTTCGCACATGGCCGCCATGGCACCTTCTTAGGAGCTAGATCTTCCTCTGAGTGTGCTGAGACCATCCCGCCCCCCTCCTGGACAAGAATCTTAGAGATTCCAAATGTGCACATGCCTCTACAATGCCACATACCTTCGGGAAATCCTTCTGTGTAACCCGCATAGGCCTGTACGCAAAGGCTAAAAAGGATTTCAAAAATTTGCTGAACGAGGAATCTCAACAACCCTAGCTCCTTGAGGGAATATATGAATGGTCCAAATGCTCGATCTAGCCATAATTCAAAGGCAGGAAATACATTCTAAACTGTAAGCCACAAATTATCATAACTATTGCAACTTTCCTCAACCTCTTTTGTCCGCAAAAATCTTGACGCAGTGATATTGCAGGTAGTAAAGACGTATCACTATTACTATCGCAAAAAGGAATGTCGAAGTGGTCCACTTCACGGTTCAAAAAATCCTAGTTTGTTGCGTGACGATGTTACAAATTTTGTACATACCCGTGTCTGTTGGAAACAGAACACTGCATGTGTCCTGTGTGCTACAAAACCGCGGCTGCCAAAGTACTGCATGATTCGATGCTCAACAACTTACCAAAATGTCAAACCCATAGCAGATGAGGTATGGGATCAAATTGTCCTAACCAATTTTGAGAAACATCCCAGATGTCCCCAATATCCTAGTGAGTTTAAAATACAATATCACAATCTTCTACACAACCATAGATCTATCAAGGCTGCGCATCCCGATGGCTAACCCGTACGAAATGAAAAGCGCGCCAACGAATGTCCTAAGTCGTGTTTGAGAAAACGATCCTAAGTCCGAATGCAGAAAAGATCCTAATGATTCTAATTATCATAAAAGTCCTAACCAGGCGAACATGTTGCGATGAGTCATTGTCAAAGATATGGAAAAATAGGTTATCCTTATCCTAGAACCTCTGTCTAACGCGTGGAAAAAACATCCTAAGTATCCTGAACATCCCCAGCCTTTGGGACAGAACGTTAGGGCTAGGAAACATCCTAACTATGCCAAGTACTGAATATTCCTCGATAACACCAACGAATATACTACATATCCTAAGCGTGGTTACAATTACGGTTGTCATGAGTTATTTGCCATCACTACACATGCAAAATGTAAAAAGAACGATATTCTAACTCCTGTTGGAGAAAATATCCTAAATATCTTCAACTGACTGAACATTTGTTCTCAAAAATATCCCAAATATCCCAAGTACTTTGTGTGGCTCTGGGCATGTAATTATCCTAAACTTCCTGACCTGGCAAACATGTTGCGATGGGTCATTGTCAAAGAGATGGATAAACCGGTTAGCCTTAGCCTAAAAACACTGTCTAATTTGTGCAAAAAACATCCTAAGTATCCTAAATGTCCTCAACTTTTGGGACTGAAAGTTGGGGCTAGCAAACATCTTTAATGTGCTAAGTACTCCACTTTCTTCGATAACAGCAAGGAATATCTTAAATATCCTAAGAGTGGTTACAAGTACGGTTGTGATGAGGAATTTGCCATTACTATACATGAAAAATCTAAGAATAAAAATATCATAAGTGCTGACGGAGAAAATATCCTAATTATCCTAAATATCCTAAACATCCCAATGGGCAAACAACGGGATGTTGAAAATGTTGTGAGTCCTAATTTTGCCAAGTCAGTCATCCGAATCATCGGGAAGATCGTTAAACCTCATGCAGAAAATATCCTAAGTATCCCAAATGTTCTGACCTGGCTCGTTTCTTTTCTCAAAAACATCCTAAATATCCTAAGTACGTAATATTGTTCGGGGCATATCATCGAACATATTGTAAGTATCCGCTATTGGTGTGATGAGTAAGTAGCGATGGCTAGAAGGAAGATATCATAAGTCCTATAGGAGACAATATTCGAATTATCCTAAATATTCTGAACCATCCAATGGGCCTACAACAGGATGCTGAAAATGTTGTGCTCAGCACGTGTCAAATACTTCCTAATCTCGCCAGACCAAACATCCTGAATATCAGCACCATTCTCTCAGATCATGCAGAAAATATCCTAAATATCCCAAATATCCTCAATTGACTGAACGTTCTTGCTCAAAAATATCCTCAATATCCCAAGTACTTCATGTAGCTTTGGGCATAACACCAGAAATATTCCAAAGATTCGAAGAAGGGTTACAGCTACCATTGTGATGAGTACATTGCCAAAAATATCCTAAGTCCTGATGGAGACAATATCCTCATTATGTGGACCATCCTCAACATCGTAATGGACAAACAACCGCAGGCTGAACATGTTGTGATAAGCAATCGTCAAAAACATCCCAACCTCGCTAGAACAAATATTCTAAATGCGAGAAAAGATCCTAAAACGTCATGCAAAAAATATCCTAAATATCCTAAATATCCCTAGCTGACTCATCTAGACTGAAACCTCCTGCTGAAAAATGTCCAAAATATCCCAAGTACTTAATATTCTTCCAGGCAAGGACCAAAAATATCCTAACTATCCTAAAAAATGGTTACCGTTAAAGCTAAGGTTAACCGTAACCCTTTTTTTTAGGATAATTAGGATATTTTCCCAAAAAAATGATCGGGTGTTTGGGATATTTTAGAACGCAAAAGTAACCTACTAGGATGCATTCTTTTGGCACTCACAAACCACCTCGCCTATGGAATGAGGCCTCAAGACAACACAAACAGCCCTGAACCAGTGCACCACACATGTGTAACGGCAGCACTGACAGCACTCAATTATACACTGATGTGATCAGAATTTCAATGATTCTCAGATGTACATTAGTGCAGTAAATTTTCCGCTTGTTTTCATGTTTTCCGTTCGCCGCCAGATGTCGCCTGTGAGCGCGCGTCGAGTCGCATTTGTCTTTCGTGATTTCCCAATCGGATTTATTTAAATTATTTCGAATGATTTCACGTTGTGTCATTATGTGCGATGAATGCGCATTGAGATTCTATGTCTGCTCCATTTTTGTAGACCGGGTTTTCGTACTCTTCATATTCCACCATGGAGTTCAAAGGACTTACAAGTGCTTCGCATATGTCGCTCCCCTAAGCTGGATATGGGTCTGAAGAGGGTTATGTGGGTTCGGAGATATCAGGGGCAGTGTCGGGCGTTACGACCCCTGGGGCATCAAGGCTACAGGCTTCGCAGTTACAACAAAGATCAACCACTATGCAGCGGTTACAACATGTTCCTCACATGGCACCACACAAAAGGAAGAAACACTACACCACATCAATCCACACCACGCTAGACCACACCACACCACCTTTCACCGCACTGCCCCAGGATGTGCCCCGCAATGTGGCCCACGATGTGCCCCAGAATGTGCCCCTCAATGCTCACCAGAATGTGACCCATGATGTGCCCCACCATGTGCCCCACCATGTGCCGCACGATGTGCCCGCCAAATGCCAATTGATGTGCCCCATGATGTGCCCCACAGTGTGCCCCACTGTGAACCCCACGATGTGCCCTGGGATGTGCCCCACCATGTGCCCCACCATGTGCCGCAGGATGTGCCCCACCATGTAGTAAAATACTTGTAAAATCGGGGTAAAAATTGGGGATGTTTTTTGCCATACAAGGAGGGTGCTGGGTATACTTTGCACTGCACCACGGCCTCCTACCACCTTCAGAATGCATACCACTTCACAAATGCCTTCCTCTCTATCATTACATCACATTCCAACCCATAGTTGCTCACCCGGGATGCTCCCCTTGCTGGTCTCTCCGCTATTTACCACAAACCATACATAAAAAAAAGGCATGTTTCTGGGTAGTTCTCCATAGGCATAGTCGGCAACCCAAGGGACCCCTTCAGGATGTATCCACGGCTTCTGTGCCCCAAGCCAATGGCGTTGGTGAGGTCTCTGGGATCAGGGCATGGACATCCGAACCCGGTTTGCCAAACCAAAACATTGTCCAGCCGCCGCAGCTCCATTAAGGTCCACCGCTCACTAGTAAAATCGGGGTAAAAACTGGGGATGTTTTTCGCCATACAAGGAGGGTGGTGGGTATACTTTGCACTGCACCACGGCCTCCTACCACCTTCAGAATGCATTCCACTTCACAAATGCCTTCGTTTCTATCATTACATCACATTCCAACCCATGGTTGCTCGACCGGGATGCTACCCTTGCTGGTCTCTCCGCTGTTTACCACAAATCCCGCCCTTTCATGTCCCAACACCCCATTCAAAAACACCCACCCCTCCCCCATCCGCATCAACACGCCATACCTACACTTTCGTGCAACCCCCCAAATGTGCTCACATTCACATTTGCATCCCACCGCACCCATCCAATTCCACACAGGCCACCGTACCCCGCCCTTTCATGTCCCAACAACCCATTCAAAAAGAACCACACACCAGCATCCGCATCAACACGCCGTACCTACACTTGTGGTAATCACCAGAGAGACCAGCAAGGGGAGCATCCCGGGTGAGCAACTATGGCTTGGAATGTGATGTAATGATCGAGGGGAGGGCAGCTGTGGAGTGCACCTCATTGCAAAGATGTTAGGAGGCCGTGGTGCAGTGCATGGTACAACCAGCACCCCCTCTGTGTAGCGAAAAACATAGCCGATTTTTACCCCAATTTTACTAGCGAGCGGTGGACCTTAATGGAGCCACCGCGGCTGGAAATGTTTTTGCCTGGCAAAGCCAGTTCAGATGTCCATGGCAGCATCGCCCTTTCATGTTCCAACGACCCATTCAAAAACACCCACCCCTCCCCCATCCGCATCAACACGCCATACCTACACTTTCCTACAACCCCCCCAATGTGCTTACATTCACATTTGCATCCCACCGCATCCACCCAACCCGGCACAGGCCACGGTACCCCGCCATTTCATGTTCCAACACCCCATTCAAAAACACCCACCCCTCCCCCATCCGCCTCAATGCGGCATACCTACACTTTCGTGCAACCCCCGAAATGTGCTCACATTCACATTTGCATCCCACCGCATCCACCCAACCCCACACAGGCCACCGTACCCCGCCCTTTCATGTCCCAACACCCCATTCAAAAACACCCACCCCTCCTCCATCCGCATCAACACGCCATACCTACACTTTCGTGCGACCCCCCGTATGTGCTCACATTCACATTTGCATCCCACTGCACCCACCCAACCCCACAAAGGCCACCGTACCTCGCCCTTTCGTGTTCCAACACCCCATTCAAAAACATCCACCCCTCCCCCATCCGCATCAACACGCCATACCTGCACTTTCTTGCAACCCTCCCAATGTGCTCACATTCACATTTGCATCCCAGCGCATCCACCCAACCCGGCACAGGCCACGGTACCCCGCCATTTCATGTTCCAACACCCCATTCAAAAACACCCACCCCTCCCCCATCCGCCTCAACACGGCATACCTACACTTTCGTGCAACCCCCCAAATGTGCTCACATTCACATTTACATCCCACCGCACCCATCCAATTCCACACAGGCCACCGTACCCCGCCCTTTCATGTCCCAACAACCCATTCAAAAAGAACCACACACCAGCATCCGCATCAACACGCCGTACCTACACTTGTGGTAATCACCAGAGAGACCAGCAAGGGGAGCATCCCGGGTGAGCAACTATGGCTTGGAATGTGATGTAATGATAGAGGGGAGGGCAGCTGTGGAGTGCACCTCATTGCAAAGATGTTAGGAGGCCGTGGTGCAGTGCATGGTACAACCAGCACCCCCTCTGTGTAGCGAAAAACATAGCCGATTTTTACCCCAATTTTACTAGCGAGCGGTGGACCTTAATGGAGCCACCGCGGCTGGAAATGTTTTTGCCTGGCAAAGCCAGTTCAGATGTCCATGGCAGCATCGCCCTTTCATGTTCCAACGACCCATTCAAAAACACCCACCCCTCCCCCATCCGCATCAACACGCCATACCTACACTTTCCTACAACCCCTCCAATGTGCTTACATTCACATTTGCATCCCACCGCATCCACCCAACCCGGCACAGGCCACGGTACCCCGCCATTTCATGTTCCAACACCCCATTCAAAAACACCCACCCCTCCCCCATCCGCCTCAACGCGGCATACCTACACTTTCGTGCAACCCCCCAAATGTGCTCACATTCACATTTGCATCCCACCGCATCCACCCAACCCGGCACAGGCCACCGTACCCCGCCCTTTCATGTCCCAACACCCCATTAAAAAACACCCACCCCTCCTTCATCCGCATCAACACGCCATACCTACACTTTCGTGCGACCCCCCGTATGTGCTCGCATTCACATTTGCATCCCACTGCACCCACCCAACCCCACACAGGCCACCGTACCTCGCCCTTTCATGTCCCAACACCCCATTCAAAAACACCCACCCCTCCCCCATCCGCATCAACACGCCATACCTACACTTTCCTACAACCCCCCCAATGTGCTCACATTCACATTTGCATCCCACCGCATCCACCCAACCCGGCACAGGCCACGGTACCCCGCCATTTCATGTTCCAACACCCCATTCAAAAACACCCACCCCTCCCCCATCCGCCTCAACGCGGCATACCTACACTTTCGTGCAACCCCCGAAATGTGCTCACATTCACATTTGCATCCCACCGCATCCACCCAACCCCACACAGGCCACCGTACCCCGCCCTTTCATGTCCCAACACCCCATTCAAAAACACCCACCCCTCCTCCATCCGCATCAACACGCCATACCTACACTTTCGTGCGACCCCCCGTATGTGCTCACATTCACATTTGCATCCCACTGCACCCACCCAACCCCACACAGGCCACCGTACCTCGCCCTTTCGTGTTCCAACACCCCATTCAAAAACACCCACCCCTCCCCCATCCGCATCAACACGCCATACCTGCACTTTCTTGCAACCCTCCCAATGTGCTCACATTCACATTTGCATCCCAGCGCATCCACCCAACCCGGCACAGGCCACGGTACCCCGCCATTTCATGTTCCAACACCCCATTCAAAAACACCCACCCCTCCCCCATCCGCCTCAACACGGCATACCTACACTTTCGTGCAACCCCCCAAATGGGCTCACATTCACATTTACATCCCACCGCACCCATCCAATTCCACACAGGCCACCGTACCCCGCCCTTTCATGTCCCAACAACCCATTCAAAAAGAACCACACACCAGCATCCGCATCAACACGCCGTACCTACACTTGTGGTAATCACCAGAGAGACCAGCAAGGGGAGCATCCCGGGTGAGCAACTATGGCTTGGAATGTGATGTAATGATCGAGGGGAGGGCAGCTGTGGAGTGCACCTCATTGCAAAGATGTTAGGAGGCCGTGGTGCAGTGCATGGTACAACCAGCACCCCCTCTGTGTAGCGAAAAACATAGCCGATTTTTACCCCAATTTTACTAGCGAGCGGTGGACCTTAATGGAGCCACCGCGGCTGGAAATGTTTTTGCCTGGCAAAGCCAGTTCAGATGTCCATGGCAGCATCGCCCTTTCATGTTCCAACGACCCATTCAAAAACACCCACCCCTCCCCCATCCGCATCAACACGCCATACCTACACTTTCCTACAACCCCCCCAATGTGCTTACATTCACATTTGCATCCCACCGCATCCACCCAACCCGGCACAGGCCACGGTACCCCGCCATTTCATGTTCCAACACCCCATTCAAAAACACCCACCCCTCCCCCATCCGCCTCAACGCGGCATACCTACACTTTCGTGCAACCCCCGAAATGTGCTCACATTCACATTTGCATCCCACCGCATCCACCCAACCCCACACAGGCCACCGTACCCCGCCCTTTCATGTCCCAACACCCCATTCAAAAACACCCACCCCTCCTCCATCCGCATCAACACGCCATACCTACACTTTCGTGCGACCCCCCGTATGTGCTCACATTCACATTTGCATCCCACTGCACCCACCCAACCCCACAAAGGCCACCGTACCTCGCCCTTTCGTGTTCCAACACCCCATTCAAAAACACCCACCCCTCCCCCATCCGCATCAACACGCCATACCTGCACTTTCTTGCAACCCTCCCAATGTGCTCACATTCACATTTGCATCCCAGCGCATCCACCCAACCCGGCACAGGCCACGGTACCCCGCCATTTCATGTTCCAACACCCCATTCAAAAACACCCACTCCTCCCCCATCCGCCTCAACACGGCATACCTACACTTTCGTGCAACCCCCCAAATGTGCTCACATTCACATTTACATCCCACCGCACCCATCCAATTCCACACAGGCCACCGTACCCCGCCCTTTCATGTCCCAACAACCCATTCAAAAAGAACCACACACCAGCATCCGCATCAACACGCCGTACCTACACTTGTGGTAATCACCAGAGAGACCAGCAAGGGGAGCATCCCGGGTGAGCAACTATGGCTTGGAATGTGATGTAATGATAGAGGGGAGGGCAGCTGTGGAGTGCACCTCATTGCAAAGATGTTAGGAGGCCGTGGTGCAGTGCATGGTACAACCAGCACCCCCTCTGTGTAGCGAAAAACATAGCCGATTTTTACCCCAATTTTACTAGCGAGCGGTGGACCTTAATGGAGCCACCGCGGCTGGAAATGTTTTTGCCTGGCAAAGCCAGTTCAGATGTCCATGGCAGCATCGCCCTTTCATGTTCCAACGACCCATTCAAAAACACCCACCCCTCCCCCATCCGCATCAACACGCCATACCTACACTTTCCTACAACCCCTCCAATGTGCTTACATTCACATTTGCATCCCACCGCATCCACCCAACCCGGCACAGGCCACGGTACCCCGCCATTTCATGTTCCAACACCCCATTCAAAAACACCCACCCCTCCCCCATCCGCCTCAACGCGGCATACCTACACTTTCGTGCAACCCCCCAAATGTGCTCACATTCACATTTGCATCCCACCGCATCCACCCAACCCGGCACAGGCCACCGTACCCCGCCCTTTCATGTCCCAACACCCCATTCAAAAACACCCACCCCTCCTTCATCCGCATCAACACGCCATACCTACACTTTCGTGCGACCCCCCGTATGTGCTCGCATTCACATTTGCATCCCACTGCACCCACCCAACCCCACACAGGCCACCGTACCTCGCCCTTTCATGTCCCAACACCCCATTCAAAAACACCCACCCCTCCCCCATCCGCATCAACACGCCATACCTACACTTTCCTACAACCCCCCCAATGTGCTCACATTCACATTTGCATCCCACCGCATCCACCCAACCCGGCACAGGCCACGGTACCCCGCCATTTCATGTCCCAACACCCCATTCAAAAACACCCACCCCTCCCCCATCCGCCTCAACACGGCATACCTACACTTTCGTGCAACCCCCCAAATGTGCTCACATTCACATTTGCATCCCACCGCATCCACCCAACCCCACACAGGCCACCGTACCCCGCCCTTTCATGTCCCAACACCCCATTCAAAAACACCCACCCCTCCCCCATCCGCATCAACACGCCATACCTGCACTTTCTTGCAACCCCCCCAATGTGCTCACATTCACATTTGCATCCCACCGCATCCACCCAACCCGGCACAGGCCACCGTACCCCGCCCTTTCATGTCCCAACACCCCATTCAAAAACACCCACCCCTCCCCCATCCGCATCAACACGCCATACCTACACTTTCGTGCAACCCCCCAAATGTGCTCACATTCACATTTGCATCCCACCGCACCCATCCAATTCCACACAGGCCACCGTACCCCGCCCTTTCATGTCCCAACAACCCATTCAAAAAGAACCACACACCAGCATCCGCATCAACACGCCGTACCTACACTTGTGGTAATCACCAGAGAGACCAGCAAGGGGAGCATCCCGGGTGAGCAACTATGGCTTGGAATGTGATGTAATGATCGAGGGGAGGGCAGCTGTGGAGTGCACCTCATTGCAAAGATGTTAGGAGGCCGTGGTGCAGTGCATGGTACAACCAGCACCCCCTCTGTGTAGCGAAAAACATAGCCGATTTTTACCCCAATTTTACTAGCGAGCGGTGGACCTTAATGGAGCCACCGCGGCTGGAAATGTTTTTGCCTGGCAAAGCCAGTTCAGATGTCCATGGCAGCATCGCCCTTTCATGTTCCAACGACCCATTCAAAAACACCCACCCCTCCCCCATCCGCATCAACACGCCATACCTACAGTTTCCTACAACCCCCCCAATGTGCTTACATTCACATTTGCATCCCACCGCATCCACCCAACCCGGCACAGGCCACGGTACCCCGCCATTTCATGTTCCAACACCCCATTCAAAAACACCCACCCCTCCCCCATCCGCCTCAACGCGGCATACCTACACTTTCGTGCAACCCCCGAAATGTGCTCACATTCACATTTGCATCCCACCGCATCCACCCAACCCCACACAGGCCACCGTACCCCGCCCTTTCATGTCCCAACACCCCATTCAAAAACACCCACCCCTCCTCCATCCGCATCAACACGCCATACCTACACTTTCGTGCGACCCCCCGTATGTGCTCACATTCACATTTGCATCCCACTGCACCCACCCAACCCCACACAGGCCACCGTACCTCGCCCTTTCGTGTTCCAACACCCCATTCAAAAACACCCACCCCTCCCCCATCCGCATCAACACGCCATACCTGCACTTTCTTGCAACCCTCCCAATGTGCTCACATTCACAT
Organism: Eutreptiella sp. 'Long Island Sound 2002'; assembly: GCA_964036045.1. Classification (NCBI taxonomy): domain Eukaryota; phylum Euglenozoa; class Euglenophyceae; order Eutreptiales; family Eutreptiaceae; genus Eutreptiella; species Eutreptiella sp. 'Long Island Sound 2002'. Next base: position 13,823 of record CAXIWF010000064.1, on the reverse strand, counting down.
TTGCATCCCAGCGCATCCACCCAACCCGGCACAGGCCACGGTACCCCGCCATTTCATGTTCCAACACCCCATTCAAAAACACCCACCCCTCCCCCATCCGCCTCAACACGGCATACCTACACTTTCGTGCAACCCCCCAAATGGGCTCACATTCACATTTACATCCCACCGCACCCATCCAATTCCACACAGGCCACCGTACCCCGCCCTTTCATGTCCCAACAACCCATTCAAAAAGAACCACACACCAGCATCCGCATCAACACGCCGTACCTACACTTGTGGTAATCACCAGAGAGACCAGCAAGGGGAGCATCCCGGGTGAGCAACTATGGCTTGGAATGTGATGTAATGATCGAGGGGAGGGCAGCTGTGGAGTGCACCTCATTGCAAAGATGTTAGGAGGCCGTGGTGCAGTGCATGGTACAACCAGCACCCCCTCTGTGTAGCGAAAAACATAGCCGATTTTTACCCCAATTTTACTAGCGAGCGGTGGACCTTAATGGAGCCACCGCGGCTGGAAATGTTTTTGCCTGGCAAAGCCAGTTCAGATGTCCATGGCAGCATCGCCCTTTCATGTTCCAACGACCCATTCAAAAACACCCACCCCTCCCCCATCCGCATCAACACGCCATACCTACACTTTCCTACAACCCCCCCAATGTGCTTACATTCACATTTGCATCCCACCGCATCCACCCAACCCGGCACAGGCCACGGTACCCCGCCATTTCATGTTCCAACACCCCATTCAAAAACACCCACCCCTCCCCCATCCGCCTCAACGCGGCATACCTACACTTTCGTGCAACCCCCGAAATGTGCTCACATTCACATTTGCATCCCACCGCATCCACCCAACCCCACACAGGCCACCGTACTTTTTTGGAATTTTTTTTGGAATTTTTTTTGGAATTTTTTGGGATGAGCTTTGAGCTTGTCCTCGCCGGAAAATCCTGAGAAGGGGTCCTCAATCAGAAAATCAGCGGTGGTCACAGGCTACTTCACACACGGCTCACATGCAAGCGTCCACAAACAAAGCCAAAAAACGAGACCGGTTTCGGCCCAACACTAGGCCCTCATCAGTCTGAGCGTGAGATAACAAAGGATATTCAAAAAGACATTCTTTATCTCACATCATTGCGTGTATCACACATGCAGACATCCGTCATTTTACTGGCGTGTTCCATCTGGTGTATTATACATCTGGTTCACTGACTTCACTGAAAATACATGTGCATAGCGCAGGAATTGCATTCACAAATATTCAAAACACATGATATTTTGGCAGTGTGCGCGACCTGTTCAGGCGACGCGGCGGCGCTTACTCTGGCTGCAATTGCCATTTTCAGCTGCTGCCCTGCAATTCAACAACAGGCTGGCATCCATAGACAAACTGTCTGCAGCTGGCTGGACATTCCCCAGATCATTCAGGGTTTTTACTAGCGCTCTGTGCCAGCGCTTCCTGAGATTTGGCTGTGGACGGTTGACTGCAAACAGTTTGGTCCCAGGAATTGATTGTTTGATCTGTTGGTTCAGTCTGTGAATTGGATCTCCATACTTCAGGGGAATACACGCCTCATATGGCACTCTCCACACATGGATGCGAAAAAATTCCAAAAAATTACCCACCCTCCTACCCTTTGTTTTGGAATTTCGTGTCATGTATCTGTCCTTCTCAGACCAACTCACAGGCAAGGAACTGCAGAGCGTTTTGGGGTACCCTAGCCTGCGGCAGGCCCCATTCATCCTCTTTACGGCCGCCAGGAAATATCGTTCATGGGAGTTAGTACGAAGGAAACGTACCCCCTCCCCCCGTCTCCACCCGAGTTTTGTACCTCGGGGGGTATTGCTGGACCAGGGGATGTATGTGGCACTGTTTGTAGGCTTGAAATGGGTACAGTACCTCGGTTCATGCAGGTCCAGGACATGTAGGTCCAGGAAAATGATATCCGCTGACACACCCAGAGCCAAAACCTCAAAAGGCAGGTGTGGGGGGTACCAAGAGGAAAGCATTGCAGTGATCTGCGGCGTATGGGCGCGGTGGTGAATACACGCGCCATCGTCGATAAATCTCAGCAAAATGCATGGCAGTGCCTTCTGCCCCAGACGTTCAAAACAGCGCAGCGCTAGGTTAGCCCAGGCTGGGGCGCAATTCGTCCCCATGGAGAAGCCCTGGGCCTGCCTGTAAATTCCACTGCCTGGGGCCTTAAAAATATTATGCGTAAAAATTAGGTGCAGGAAAACCTCACCCAGGGAAACCTCGGGATCGTACTGCATATTGAAAAATGGGAATGAGGTATCAATGAATCGAAACCATCGTTCACCAATCGGCTCAGTGAGCCATCGCACATATGCACGCTCATGTAATGTGATCTCAAAATTATTCAGACATGTGTTCTTCCACTCATCGCGCCAATAGCGGAACGCTTTGCTCAAATCACTGAACGTAAAATTTGTGTACAGGGCAGTGAAATCAAAGGAGGTCAGGACATACTGATCGTGGTCCCCATCCACCCAATGTTTGAAATTGTGTATGCGCTGTACAAAATCCAGTGTATCCGTGAGGGGAGTGTTCTTGGCGTCTTGCCAAGCATCGAAGCGCAAAAATATTTTCCCCAACGTGCTCAAAATGATTGATGGGGGGGTAGTGAACCAGCTTGTGAGTGCTGTGATCGGTCTGGAAGGCCACGAATTTTCACGAATGGATTTTCTCTTGTGGGTCTTCACTTGCATGTAGAAAATTGGCATTTTCAAAGGCGGCGACCTTTCAAAGAAGTTTTGCAACAACTCGGTTAGTGGTTCGTCCACGTTGTGGGATTCCAGCAGGGTGATGGCCGTTATGGCGATGTCCCGTCTCCACACCTTAGCCTGGTCAGTCCACATCAATTCTTGATCGGTTGTGAAGTCCCCAAGCTTGCGGTATACCGGGTCTCCATTTTTGTGGACCACACCCATGTTGTTGTTTTGTTCCATGAGGTATGTCTTGAGAGACATCACAACTTGATCCCCGTCTTTGTCAGCAGCCACAATTACGTGTGTGTTTAGGAACTCATGCACGCATCCACCATGCCAAATCACACCACGAGAGGGGGGACGTTGCTCAGCAAAATCGCTGAGCGTGAACTTGAAAGTATCATGGCACTTGTTGACGAAATTTTCGATCACGAACGACTCCGCTCCCAATTTTTGTAGCACACACGGAGGTGGGTCTCGACCGCTCTTCCGAAACAACGAAGGATGTGGGAATGACCGGTAGATGTCCACCTTTTTTGGTTCCTTTGTAAAAGCCAGCGACCATAGAAGCACACGGCGCATCTCCATAGCCTCGGATGGGAGCGCCTTCAATGAACGCTTTATAGATGGACCAGGGAATGAATGGGGCACAAATTTTCCTCCGAGCGATAGCAGCATGCGAAGGTATGGCGAAATTGGTTGAGACAAAACGTCTCCTTGCAAGACGGTAGGCACGAAAGGCTTGAGGTGTAGTTCAATGTTGTGAAGGGCTTTGAAATCCATGTCACTTTCAGCAATTTCTTTGGGGCAACGCGTCTTGTCCCACTCACGTTTTCTCATCTTTTGCTTCTTTGACCGCGTTTCTTTGGTGTGGGTGTTCGGAAGCGGAGTTTCTTTGACTTTGGCGATTTTGCTTGCTTCTTTCCGCGGGTTTTGCGCCCGCCGTAACTCTTGGGACTTCTTCCTCGCCTTCCATTTTGTGAGCTTCCGGTGCTGCTTCGTGTCGTTGAGGTACTTGAGCTCCTTTTCGTTGAGGTACTGCTTGAGGCGGAGTCTTCTCGCCTTTTCCCTCTTTTCGAACTCGAGCGTACCCCGTTTTTTGATTTTGTAGCGAGCTCCGGTCGGTTGGTCACCATTTTTTGTAGTGCACGGCGAAGGGCAAGTATTTGGTCATCCATTTCGAGTTCACTTTGAAAGCCTTCACGCATAATTTCCTCAAAGACGGTTTTTTGTTCCACTTGCATAAGACGGTCCGCTTCTTTCTTTTTGATGCTCTCTTCCCACTTGGTGTATTGTTTTTCACCATTATCATTGATCGATCGTAAGCTTACGACAATTTGTGTGAGTGCTTTATCACGTTCTTCAACGAGATCACGGCGTGCCGTGTTGGTGTCCATTCCCCATTGCGCACATTCATCAACCATGGTAATAAAATGTGCATGCACCTTGCCACGTGCCGTGCTTGCCAAATCCCGCACACGAGCATCATCATTGGCTTTTTGTTTTTTGAGGAGTTCAATTTTGGTGTTGTAGAACTCTTCGTGCACCTTCTTTTGAGACTCTTCGGCAATGACTTTCATCACTTTGTTGGTACCATCGTAAAATTGGTCCTTTTTGGCCTTGAATGTGTTGTTCCGGTAGTAAAGCATCTTTCGGATTGCAAGGTCACGATTCTTGGCTTTTTCGGCGGCCATGAGGTAGGTAACAACGTCCGAACGGATCGCATGTGGCACGGCTTGGAGTTGCCACTTTGGTTTGTGGTTTTGACGCTTGAAAGACATATCGGCGCTCGGTAACACACGACGTTTTTGGAATTTTTTGGGATGAGCTTTGAGCTTGTCCTCGCCGGAAAATCCTGAGAAGGGGTCCTCAATCAGAAAATCAGCGGTGGTCACAGGCTACTTCACACACGGCTCACATGCAAGCGTCCACAAACAAAGCCAAAAAACGAGACCGGTTTCGGCCCAACACTAGGCCCTCATCAGTCTGAGCGTGAGATAACAAAGGATATTCAAAAAGACATTCTTTATCTCACATCATTGCGTGTATCACACATGCAGACATCCGTCATTTTACTGGCGTGTTCCATCTGGTGTATTATACATCTGGTTCACTGACTTCACTGAAAATACATGTGCATAGCGCAGGAATTGCATTCACAAATATTCAAAACACATGATATTTTGGCAGTGTGCGCGACCTGTTCAGGCGACGCGGCGGCGCTTACTCTGGCTGCAATTGCCATTTTCAGCTGCTGCCCTGCAATTCAACAACAGGCTGGCATCCATAGACAAACTGTCTGCAGCTGGCTGGACATTCCCCAGATCATTCAGGGTTTTTACCAGCGCTCTGTGCCAGCGCTTCCTGAGATTTGGCTGCGCGCGCGCGCGACCAAAAACTCGGTAATAACCGCCCCAACCGCCAAATCTGAGTTGATATTCGGATTCAGCGACATCAAAATAGGGGGGGGGGGTACTAGTTTACCCATGTAGGTCCCCAGGGGGTCCTGCTCTAACACCACCCCAAAAGGGGTATCCCCATTCGTGGTGAGGAACGGGCAGAGCCTACCGAGTCGGTAATAGTCACCCATATCCTAAAATGAGCTATTGACACAGTAAACCCCCCCTATTTCGGGGTCGCTGAGTCCAAAACGTCACTCATTTTGCGAATCCGAGACGGTGGCGTCGAGCTATGGGGGAGGGGGGTCCTAACGAGCGGTGGGGGGTCCGAAAAACCCCCCCTCCAAAATGCGTTCGCATAAGGGCGCTGTCACAAGGACGTTATGCTACGCACATCCTTCTTGGAGGCACACTTTCTAAGTGTCTATTTTTTTTCGGTATATACTCGCTCCTTACTAGGCAGCTTTGGTGCTTTCAGCGCCACTTTGTGGAGGCCAATGGGCCAATCTCCTTCCAAAACCAAAGTCCTCTCCACTGGAGTCCGGATCATAGGCTCAAGCTCAGCACCCACCATTTACTCCGCACACATCCGCACACATGTCCCTCCCCTTTGCGTAACACCCTGCCCTTCCTTCCCTGGTGGTATCGCGGCATGCGCTGCCCCGCCCCTTCCGCCCCTCCCCCCTAGGGGAGTAGGGTTTGTCCATGTCCCTTGTGCGCAGGAGACAATGGGGTGGGGTGGGGTGGGGGGGTGCATGCGCGCAGTTGAGGCCGCGGTCACATTTTGTCGGCCCATTTGTGTGTGCTTCTTGCTTACTTGGGCCCTGGTTCCCCGTTTGCAGGGTATCTTTGTCTGATTGTGCCCCATGTGCGGCGCTTAACGGCCGAATCTGTTCGTTGCTGGCCCGTTCGGACGCGGACAATGATTTGTGCCATGTGATGTTTTTTCCAATCTGTTGCATTCGGTGACGTTGCCGATCGATGTGCACAGTGATACGCTGTATGGAGAGTGTTGTCCTGGGGACAGCTTGTTTTTTGGGCTTCTAGTCAGCTTTGCTGGGAGTTTTGTTTTGTATTCTTTGCACCATGTCGTGCTGTGAGCAATGTGTTGTGTCTTGTGCGCAGTGCTGTCTATTGCAAGCTGTATCCAAAAACTTCCATGGTGCAGAACAAAGGTCTCATTGAAGCTCATGTTTTTCGCACATGGCCGCCATGGCACCTTCTTAGGAGCTAGATCTTCCTCTGAGTGTGCTGAGACCATCCCGCCCCCCTCCTGGACAAGAATCTTAGAGATTCCAAATGTGCACATGCCTCTACAATGCCACATACCTTCGGGAAATCCTTCTGTGTAACCCGCATAGGCCTGTACGCAAAGGCTAAAAAGGATTTCAAAAATTTGCTGAACGAGGAATCTCAACAACCCTAGCTCCTTGAGGGAATATATGAATGGTCCAAATGCTCGATCTAGCCATAATTCAAAGGCAGGAAATACATTCTAAACTGTAAGCCACAAATTATCATAACTATTGCAACTTTCCTCAACCTCTTTTGTCCGCAAAAATCTTGACGCAGTGATATTGCAGGTAGTAAAGACGTATCACTATTACTATCGCAAAAAGGAATGTCGAAGTGGTCCACTTCACGGTTCAAAAAATCCTAGTTTGTTGCGTGACGATGTTACAAATTTTGTACATACCATTGTCTGTTGGAAACAGAACACTGCATGTGTCCTGTGTGCTACAAAACCGCGGCTGCCAAAGTACTGCATGATTCGATGCTCAACAACTTACCAAAATGTCAAACCCATAGCAGATGAGGTATGGGATCAAATTGTCCTAACCAATTTTGAGAAACATCCCAGATGTCCCCAATATCCTAGTGAGTTTAAAATACAATATCACAATCTTCTACACAACCATAGATCTATCAAGGCTGCGCATCCCGATGGCTAACCCGTACGAAATGAAAAGCGCGCCAACGAATGTCCTAAGTCGTGTTTGAGAAAACGATCCTAAGTCCGAATGCAGAAAAGATCCTAATGATTCTAATTATCATAAAAGTCCTAACCAGGCGAACATGTTGCGATGAGTCATTGTCAAAGATATGGAAAAATAGGTTATCCTTATCCTAGAACCTCTGTCTAACGCGTGGAAAAAACATCCTAAGTATCCTGAACATCCCCAGCCTTTGGGACAGAACGTTAGGGCTAGGAAACATCCTAACTATGCCAAGTACTGAATATTCCTCGATAACACCAACGAATATACTACATATCCTAAGCGTGGTTACAATTACGGTTGTCATGAGTTATTTGCCATCACTACACATGCAAAATGTAAAAAGAACGATATTCTAACTCCTGTTGGAGAAAATATCCTAAATATCTTCAACTGACTGAACATTTGTTCTCAAAAATATCCCAAATATCCCAAGTACTTTGTGTGGCTCCGGGCATGTAATTATCCTAAACCTCCTGACCTGGCAAACATGTTGCGATGGGTCATTGTCAAAGAGATGGATAAACCGGTTAGCCTTAGCCTAAAAACACTGTCTAATTTGTGCAAAAAACATCCTAAGTATCCTAAATGTCCTCAACTTTTGGGACTGAAAGTTGGGGCTTTTTTTTGCACTGAACGGCGCCTTTTGTGGCTGGCCAGGCCCACTGAAAGTTGGGGCTAGCAAACATCTTTAATGTGCTAAGTACTCCACTTTCTTCGATAACAGCAAGGAATATCTTAAATATCCTAAGAGTGGTTACAAGTACGGTTGTGATGAGGAATTTGCCATTACTATACATGAAAAATCTAAGAATAAAAATATCATAAGTGCTGACGGAGAAAATATCCTAATTATCCTAAATATCCTAAACATCCCAATGGGCAAACAACGGGATGTTGAAAATGTTGTGAGTCCTAATTTTGCCAAGTCAGTCATCCGAATCATCGGGAAGATCGTTAAACCTCATGCAGAAAATATCCTAAGTATCCCAAATGTTCTGACCTGGCTCGTTTCTTTTCTCAAAAACATCCTAAATATCCTAAGTACGTAATATTGTTCGGGGCATATCATCGAACATATTGTAAGTATCCGCTATTGGTGTGATGAGTAAGTAGCGATGGCTAGAAGGAAGATATCATAAGTCCTATAGGAGACAATATTCGAATTATCCTAAATATTCTGAACCATCCAATGGGCCTACAACAGGATGCTGAAAATGTTGTGCTCAGCACGTGTCAAATACTTCCTAATCTCGCCAGACCAAACATCCTGAATATCAGCACCATTCTCTCAGATCATGCAGAAAATATCCTAAATATCCCAAATATCCTCAATTGACTGAACGTTCTTGCTCAAAAATATCCTCAATATCCCAAGTACTTCATGTAGCTTTGGGCATAACACCAGAAATATTCCAAAGATTCGAAGAAGGGTTACAGCTACCATTGTGATGAGTACATTGCCAAAAATATCCTAAGTCCTGATGGAGACAATATCCTCATTATGTGGACCATCCTCAACATCGTAATGGACAAACAACCGCAGGCTGAACATGTTGTGATAAGCAATCGTCAAAAACATCCCAACCTCGCTAGAACAAATATTCTAAATGCGAGAAAAGATCCTAAAACGTCATGCAAAAAATATCCTAAATATCCTAAATATCCCTAGCTGACTCATCTAGACTGAAACCTCCTGCTGAAAAATGTCCAAAATATCCCAAGTACTTAATATTCTTCCAGGCAAGGACCAAAAATATCCTAACTATCCTAAAAAATGGTTACCGTTAAAGCTAAGGTTAACCGTAACCCTTTTTTTTAGGATAATTAGGATATTTTCCCAAAAAAATGATCGGGTGTTTGGGATATTTTAGAACGCAAAAGTAACCTACTAGGATGCATTCTTTTGGCACTCACAAACCACCTCGCCTATGGAATGAGGCCTCAAGACAACACAAACAGCCCTGAACCAGTGCACCACACATGTGTAACGGCAGCACTGACAGCACTCAATTATACACTGATGTGATCAGAATTTCAATGATTCTCAGATGTACATTAGTGCAGTAAATTTTCCGCTTGTTTTCATGTTTTCCGTTCGCCGCCAGATGTCGCCTGTGAGCGCGCGTCGAGTCGCATTTGTCTTTCGTGATTTCCCAATCGGATTTATTTAAATTATTTCGAATGATTTCACGTTGTGTCATTATGTGCGATGAATGCGCATTGAGATTCTATGTCTGCTCCATTTTTGTAGACCGGGTTTTCGTACTCTTCATATTCCACCATGGAGTTCAAAGGACTTACAAGTGCTTCGCATATGTCGCTCCCCTAAGCTGGATATGGGTCTGAAGAGGGTTATGTGGGTTCGGAGATATCAGGGGCAGTGTCGGGCGTTACGACCCCTGGGGCATCAAGGCTACAGGCTTCGCAGTTACAACAAAGATCAACCACTATGCAGCGGTTACAACATGTTCCTCACATGGCACCACACAAAAGGAAGAAACACTACACCACATCAATCCACACCACGCTAGACCACACCACACCACCTTTCACCGCACTGCCCCAGGATGTGCCCCGCAATGTGGCCCACGATGTGCCCCAGAATGTGCCCCTCAATGCTCACCAGAATGTGACCCATGATGTGCCCCACCATGTGCCCCACCATGTGCCGCACGATGTGCCCGCCAAATGCCAATTGATGTGCCCCATGATGTGCCCCACAGTGTGCCCCACTGTGAACCCCACGATGTGCCCTGGGATGTGCCCCACCATGTGCCCCACCATGTGCCGCAGGATGTGCCCCACCATGTAGTAAAATACTTGTAAAATCGGGGTAAAAATTGGGGATGTTTTTTGCCATACAAGGAGGGTGCTGGGTATACTTTGCACTGCACCACGGCCTCCTACCACCTTCAGAATGCATACCACTTCACAAATGCCTTCCTCTCTATCATTACATCACATTCCAACCCATAGTTGCTCACCCGGGATGCTCCCCTTGCTGGTCTCTCCGCTATTTACCACAAACCATACATAAAAAAAAGGCATGTTTCTGGGTAGTTCTCCATAGGCATAGTCGGCAACCCAAGGGACCCCTTCAGGATGTATCCACGGCTTCTGTGCCCCAAGCCAATGGCGTTGGTGAGGTCTCTGGGATCAGGGCATGGACATCCGAACCCGGTTTGCCAAACCAAAACATTGTCCAGCCGCCGCAGCTCCATTAAGGTCCACCGCTCACTAGTAAAATCGGGGTAAAAACTGGGGATGTTTTTCGCCATACAAGGAGGGTGGTGGGTATACTTTGCACTGCACCACGGCCTCCTACCACCTTCAGAATGCATTCCACTTCACAAATGCCTTCGTTTCTATCATTACATCACATTCCAACCCATGGTTGCTCGACCGGGATGCTACCCTTGCTGGTCTCTCCGCTGTTTACCACAAATCCCGCCCTTTCATGTCCCAACACCCCATTCAAAAACACCCACCCCTCCCCCATCCGCATCAACACGCCATACCTACACTTTCGTGCAACCCCCCAAATGTGCTCACATTCACATTTGCATCCCACCGCACCCATCCAATTCCACACAGGCCACCGTACCCCGCCCTTTCATGTCCCAACAACCCATTCAAAAAGAACCACACACCAGCATCCGCATCAACACGCCGTACCTACACTTGTGGTAATCACCAGAGAGACCAGCAAGGGGAGCATCCCGGGTGAGCAACTATGGCTTGGAATGTGATGTAATGATCGAGGGGAGGGCAGCTGTGGAGTGCACCTCATTGCAAAGATGTTAGGAGGCCGTGGTGCAGTGCATGGTACAACCAGCACCCCCTCTGTGTAGCGAAAAACATAGCCGATTTTTACCCCAATTTTACTAGCGAGCGGTGGACCTTAATGGAGCCACCGCGGCTGGAAATGTTTTTGCCTGGCAAAGCCAGTTCAGATGTCCATGGCAGCATCGCCCTTTCATGTTCTAACGACCCATTCAAAAACACCCACCCCCCCCCCATCCGCATCAACACGCCATACCTACACTTTCCTACAACCCCCCCAATGTGCTTACATTCACATTTGCATCCCACCGCATCCACCCAACCCGGCACAGGCCACGGTACCCCGCCATTTCATGTTCCAACACCCCATTCAAAAACACCCACCCCTCCCCCATCCGCCTCAACGCGGCATACCTACACTTTCGTGCAACCCCCGAAATGTGCTCACATTCACATTTGCATCCCACCGCATCCACCCAACCCCACACAGGCCACCGTACCCCGCCCTTTCATGTCCCAACACCCCATTCAAAAACACCCACCCCTCCTCCATCCGCATCAACACGCCATACCTACACTTTCGTGCGACCCCCCGTATGTGCTCACATTCACATTTGCATCCCACTGCACCCACCCAACCCCACACAGGCCACCGTACCTCGCCCTTTCGTGTTCCAACACCCCATTCAAAAACACCCACCCCTCCCCCATCCGCATCAACACGCCATACCTGCACTTTCTTGCAACCCTCCCAATGTGCTCACATTCACATTTGCATCCCAGCGCATCCACCCAACCCGGCACAGGCCACGGTACCCCGCCATTTCATGTTCCAACACCCCATTCAAAAACACCCACCCCTCCCCCATCCGCCTCAACACGGCATACCTACACTTTCGTGCAACCCCCCAAATGTGCTCACATTCACATTTACATCCCACCGCACCCATCCAATTCCACACAGGCCACCGTACCCCGCCCTTTCATGTCCCAACAACCCATTCAAAAAGAACCACACACCAGCATCCGCATCAACACGCCGTACCTACACTTGTGGTAATCACCAGAGAGACCAGCAAGGGGAGCATCCCGGGTGAGCAACTATGGCTTGGAATGTGATGTAATGATAGAGGGGAGGGCAGCTGTGGAGTGCACCTCATTGCAAAGATGTTAGGAGGCCGTGGTGCAGTGCATGGTACAACCAGCACCCCCTCTGTGTAGCGAAAAACATAGCCGATTTTTACCCCAATTTTACTAGCGAGCGGTGGACCTTAATGGAGCCACCGCGGCTGGAAATGTTTTTGCCTGGCAAAGCCAGTTCAGATGTCCATGGCAGCATCGCCCTTTCATGTTCCAACGACCCATTCAAAAACACCCACCCCTCCCCCATCCGCATCAACACGCCATACCTACACTTTCCTACAACCCCTCCAATGTGCTTACATTCACATTTGCATCCCACCGCATCCACCCAACCCGGCACAGGCCACGGTACCCCGCCATTTCATGTTCCAACACCCCATTCAAAAACACCCACCCCTCCCCCATCCGCCTCAACGCGGCATACCTACACTTTCGTGCAACCCCCCAAATGTGCTCACATTCACATTTGCATCCCACCGCATCCACCCAACCCGGCACAGGCCACCGTACCCCGCCCTTTCATGTCCCAACACCCCATTCAAAAACACCCACCCCTCCTTCATCCGCATCAACACGCCATACCTACACTTTCGTGCGACCCCCCGTATGTGCTCGCATTCACATTTGCATCCCACTGCACCCACCCAACCCCACACAGGCCACCGTACCTCGCCCTTTCATGTCCCAACACCCCATTCAAAAACACCCACCCCTCCCCCATCCGCATCAACACGCCATACCTACACTTTCCTACAACCCCCCCAATGTGCTCACATTCACATTTGCATCCCACCGCATCCACCCAACCCGGCACAGGCCACGGTACCCCGCCATTTCATGTTCCAACACCCCATTCAAAAACACCCACCCCTCCCCCATCCGCCTCAACACGGCATACCTACACCTTCGTGCAACCCCCCAAATGTGCTCACATTCACATTTGCATCCCACCGCATCCACCCAACCCCACACAGGCCACCGTACCCCGCCCTTTCATGTCCCAACACCCCATTCAAAAACACCCACCCCTCCCCCATCCGCCTCAACACGGCATACCTACACTTTCGTGCAACCCCCCAAATGTGCTCACATTCACATTTGCATCCCACTGCACCCACCCAACCCCACACAGGCCACCGTACCTCGCCCTTTCGTGTTCCAACACCCCATTCAAAAACACCCACCCCTCCCCCATCCGCATCAACACGCCATACCTGCACTTTCTTGCAACCCTCCCAATGTGCTCACATTCACATTTGCATCCCAGCGCATCCACCCAACCCGGCACAGGCCACGGTACCCCGCCATTTCATGTTCCAACACCCCATTCAAAAACACCCACCCCTCCCCCATCCGCCTCAACACGGCATACCTACACTTTCGTGCAACCCCCCAAATGTGCTCACATTCACATTTACATCCCACCGCACCCATCCAATTCCACACAGGCCACCGTACCCCGCCCTTTCATGTCCCAACAACCCATTCAAAAAGAACCACACACCAGCATCCGCATCAACACGCCGTACCTACACTTGTGGTAATCACCAGAGAGACCAGCAAGGGGAGCATCCCGGGTGAGCAACTATGGCTTGGAATGTGATGTAATGATAGAGGGGAGGGCAGCTGTGGAGTGCACCTCATTGCAAAGATGTTAGGAGGCCGTGGTGCAGTGCATGGTACAACCAGCACCCCCTCTGTGTAGCGAAAAACATAGCCGATTTTTACCCCAATTTTACTAGCGAGCGGTGGACCTTAATGG
>CAXIWF010000063.1:0-12726 GCA_964036045.1 Eutreptiella sp. 'Long Island Sound 2002' | reverse complement strand
CCCCCTTACCACCTCCTTTACCACGCTTATCCCCATTGTGGGGAGTTCTGGTGGGTGTTCGGGTCTTCTGGCGTTCAGCCTCCTGCCGCTTGTGTTTGTCACTCTCTCGTTTCTTTATGTGACACTCGTCCTCGCAGTGACGACGTTTGCCACAGTAACCACAGGTGATGGTCCACCTGAAGTGGTCCTGATGGGTCACAGTTTTCCCATCTTTGGTGTGCTGCTGTCGTTTCGTCTGCAGCATACAACCACTGCGGTGGTTGCAGTTAGGGGCATGACAAGGTCCCCCCTTGTCATTGACAGGCTTACAGTAGAAAAGAGGGGGTGTACCTGCTTCAGGTTTTACCTCATTCATGGCACGCAGGTTACCCCCTCTTTTACCACCACCCTGGTTGTCGTTAGAGGGACTTTTAGGCCCTTTCCCTTGGCCACGTTTGGGCGTACGGGTACCACCTCGACTTAGGTGTTTCTTGAGAAATTTCTCCATGTGGGAGTCATTCTCCCTCTCAAGGGCTAGCTCGATCAGCAGGTCCACCAGGTCGTCGTATGTGTGGGTCCGACTCTTCCTCTCAGAGGTAGTGCGGCAATCGTCCCACGTACGTGAAGGGATCTTACTCATGAGCCATAGGTGGGGCTCAGTGGCTCCATCGGAACCCACGTTCATCCGTGAAAACAGATACTCTAGGTCGCATACGTATCCAGAGACCCGCGCAGCGAAAGGAAACTCAGGGAGCATAGGTGGCTCCTCTATCTGTGTGCGCACACTGAGATCAGTCTCATAGACCGGGAAAGTTTTCTCCAGTCTTTGAAGCGCCTCGGCCCATGTTGAACAGGTTTTCACAATCTGCTTCACCTATTTTTGCAAAAATTTCTTTTTGCATGAGCGTTTCAGCAGTGAACATTTAGTTGCCACATCCACATGGGATTGGTCAGTTAGCAAAAGAAACTCAGCAGATTCTTCTGCCCATTCGGGCATATTTTTCGGGTCAAACTCCGGCAATTCTAGCTGGATGTTCGCCTGAGCAATAGGTCTGCCACACTTCCCACCTCCTGGGGTTAGGCCTGAAGGGGGGGGAGGTACACCGGTGAGGGGCGCCAGGGCTGACAGCCCTCTTTTCTCAGTCTCTATTCACAGGCACATCCTGTAGTTCAGCAATAGGGACTGTCCTAGCGCGAGGATGAAAAGGGCTGGGGCAAGTGACCTTGGGTAGCAACCTGGACACCCTTGATCTTTTGAGAGCTTCAGCCAACGTGCTCAGTTCGGGTGAGGGTGAGGCCAGTGCTGGCTGTGGTAAGGGTTCAGTGATACCCAATTTAGCTTTGACAGCCTCAGAAAGGGCTGTCACATCAGGGTCTTCGGACCCAAACAGTAATTTGGCCAGTAGTTCGGCCGTACGGTCCAGGGCCCCATGAGTTGGCTCTGGTAGATGGAGAGCTTTCACATATGCGGGGCACACTTCAGGGCTCCTGCTAGTGATTGGCAGCTCCGGACGCCATAATGGCCCTCTAGGTCGCCTGGGTAGAGACAGTGTGTCGGCCAGGTCCGTAGGTGGGCCGGAGTAAGGGAAGGGTAGGTTCCTCTCCATCTTTGTTTGTGACGGACTGGTAGTACAAGTCGTGGAGAATTTAATCGTTGATTGTCCTTCTGAATTCGGCTTCTTCCTCAGGTCCTCCAGCTGGGGTAGCCGTTGAAGAAGAAGCAGGGCATACAGATCTGGAGATTGACGCAGCAACTCTTCGGCGGAGATGCTGAAGGCTGTCACCACGGGCCGCTAAGGCCTCTGTTGTTAATCTGGGCGCTTCTTGTTCCGCCCTTCTGTGTACTGGATCTTCTTGAGACCCAGATGCGGCTCTGAGCTTGGGCTCACTCATTGAGGTGGGCCCACTGTTGCCAAGTTGAACTTGTACACTCCGAATGGGCCAGGTCCTGGCAGACATCTGTAATGATGGTGTGGACATTTTGTTTCTGGTCTTGGCTTGTGTACTTCTCAGAGTCGGTTCCAAAGGTTCTCAAGGGTTACCTCTGCTACCGGAAAGATGTCCTTGATTAGTGCCCGAATGATTTTGATGAAATCGTGCAGCTTTTGATGTTGAAAACCCAAACCAAAGCAGCAAGTAGAGCAAGAACAGGATATGGATCGAATCAATGAATAGTTTTGAAATCCAGTGTAACACAGAATGGCTGCAGATAGACAAAGCATGCTTAAATACAAAGATTCAATCACAAATGAATAAAACAAATGATTTTAAGTGCAAACTGGCCTGCCTCTAGCCTCCAAGTTAGCATCAAGCACTTCCTGTGCACTCTTTTGGATGAAATGGTGTTGGTTGGGAATATGGGGCAAAGGAGTTAGGCCAGACACAGGATATGACTTGGCCAAGCACCTGAATTCAGAAACAGTTAAAAAGTAGAACCACAATAAGTGGTGGAAACAGTTGAATATAGGGGTCTTAGGGTGGGAGACCACTAGGCTTCACCTCCAAGGCCGTAGGCATGACATGCCTACTTTATTTCGGTATAACCTCCATGAAGGAAAATACCTCCGCTCAGTTGAGTGGTAGGGGTGAACTTCATGGGGGGCTAGGGTTATAAGCCTACTTACTTTGAGAAAGTGTACTCTAAGCTTCAAAAGAGAGATAAAAATACTTAAGTAAGTCCTAGC
Organism: Eutreptiella sp. 'Long Island Sound 2002'; assembly: GCA_964036045.1. Lineage (NCBI taxonomy): Eukaryota > Euglenozoa > Euglenophyceae > Eutreptiales > Eutreptiaceae > Eutreptiella > Eutreptiella sp. 'Long Island Sound 2002'. The sequence continues at coordinate 10,063 of CAXIWF010000063.1, read as the reverse complement.
ATCAACAAAAGGGTTTTAAGGGTGGCCTGGCCTCGATCAAGCCCTCCAAGAAAGACATGGCAGTGACTTTTTCTTACTGCTAGTGTAGTACCCTATCGGGAGCCAACGACCAACAGTGGCTTGCTATACCATAGATGAAAGACAAGCAAGGTTTTAACAAACAAAGTGTCCTGACGCTCCTTGGGGATAAGCATGCCCACAGTTCCAACTCGTAACTAGTCCATGCTTTTAGGGTTCCAACTCTCTATGCTTGTTCCTGCTTGGGAGTACCACACCAGTCATGAGTTGTGCGTTAGTTTTTGAGCAAAACTTAGTAACACCCGCCGTTGCTGCAAACATAGTGTTCCTCCCGAGGGTATATCTCGTGGATGAAAACATACTCTACCCCTAAGTGTGCTACTATTGTGTTGTATGTGCCCCACTAGGACTCCTGAGGGGGAGGCTGCGCACTGGCTTCATTGGTGGTGGATCAAAGGTCTTGGCCAGCTAGTATGGCCTCTCCTAAGACGCTTTTTTTCTTTGGTGGTTCCACGGTTATGGGCATGGCAAAAGACCTACCTACTAGGAGGGGGGAGTGGCGATGTTTGCTAAGGGCATACAAAACGCCCATCTGTTTATACCCCCAAAAGCTAACACACTTCCTTGCCCGCACTGAAAAGCATGCGGGGCAAGAAACAACGTTACACTACACTCAGCACTGATGGCACCGGTCTTCCAAAAGCCAGATGTCCTCGTGTACACCTCGACTACCACCCGTAACACCTACAATGAGGAAGACATCTGAGGCCCTATTGGCCCTATGTGAAGAATACAAGAGAACACGGCGCTGCGATGTGACCCTAGCTTGATAGCGACACCACTACGCGTTTCTCTACTACGGGTGGGACGGAAGAAGTGCTCTAGCCGTATGCGAGAGGTGAATCAAAGTTGGTGGGCGTTTTAGTGACCTCCATTTGCCATATACTGACTCTCTTGTGCCTCCGTACTCCTGCACGAATCAACTTGATCTGACTTACCAGCAGAGGCAAATGACAAAGTTGCGGTGACTAGCTAGTCAAAGTTAGGCTCGCAAAATTAAGGTAAAGAAGCTAGTTGTTGTACCACAGACTAGTGGTTGTACCACACACTTCACACGTGACAACATGGTGTTTCTTGTCGGATTTGGCAATGATAAAGGCTGGCTTACCATCGGGGTATGCTTGGTTGAAGCTACATCCGATTGCCTAACACAACGTTGGGTCAAGCAAGGTCCTAAGGGGCCTCTGTATTAAATTTCGCCTCTTTTGCTCTCACTAAGAAATCAAACAAAATTCGGTTGTTTGTACGAAAGGTCTGATAGGCCCGTGAGACTGCTATTCATAGTGCCAACACCTTTGCATCACCGATTTGTATCCCGTGCCTGAAGGAAAACCATGTTTCTTCGCGTAGCAATGGCATTTTCTGCCTAAAAATTCTGTTTTTCATTTGGTGAGTTGTGGTGTTTTTCACAAGAGCACTGTCTCCACCCACTCCAGGAAGACTTCTTGAGAGGACTACCCGTCAAGCGTTCCTTTCACTGTCACTGGACACTGGGGCTGCGAGAACATGTCCCCTCTTACTCTTTTGGTGTTCCATAGGAGTGCTCGTTTTGTGGCCTTGTTTTGTCCATTGACAGGAACTATGGCTATGATGTGCTGCTGCTGCCGGCCATAGCGCCGAGCCACAGTTTTTCTTCCCTTCCTCACCCAAACATGTTTCCGAACAGTGGAGAATTGGCGCGAAAACCCTGATTCATTGTGATTCCAGATGGGCAGGAGTTGTGGGCAACCTTTTCTAAACCACGCTTTAAAAGGTTATTAAAAAACTTCGTCCAGTACTGAGAGTTCAACAGAGCATAGGCACACCGCGATTTAACATTCTGAGCAAGTCTTGAAACAAAGGCATTATTGCGCTTCTTAAACAGCTTGCGATAAGTTCCATAAAACTTACAAAGAAGAGAACGGTTCTGCACACTAGTTTTCTTATCCGCCATGGCTTGCGCTTCATCTCTTATCTGGGACACCGTAGGACACACCATTTGATTCACGCACTCCTCCATCCATGTGGTCAGGATGGCATCAACAAGACAGTGGTTTGGACCCCTCTTCTCCTGACAGGGCTCGTAGCGACTACAGACAGCAATGAGCAAAAAGCAAAAAGCCCAACGCGTGTCAACATGTCTTCTCTCGGGCGTCGCGTCCTGTCTTATGGTGCGCGTCCTTCAACACTGCGTTACCGGTAACGCAGCATACATCATTGGACCCATCGTGTCAAGCAGAGCCTGGCGGTCAACTCCCAGCTCATACACACCTTTGTGAACGCTCTTGTCTTTGATAAGGCAGTCAGCGGCGACCCGTTCCATGTCGAACGGATTTCCATAGCGGAAGAATGTATAGGACTTGGGAAGGAGGCTTTGGGACTGCGGCCTTCTGCCGCATGCTTCTTGTGCGTTTGTTTTTGTGTTTGGTTACCTACGCAATGAAAGTGCTGCCCTAGGTCGTTGATGGTGCCGGAGGGCTCAGGGCCGGCAAGACCGGGGGGGCAGGCACGCGAGGAGTTGACCTGAACGCTGCTGTTGGGGGCAGAACCGGATACACGGACACCAACGGAGGCAAGAGCGGCGACAACGGAGGCAAGATCCATGCTGATTGTATTCCGGCAAAAAATCCCAGTCTATGAAGAAAATTGATGCGGATTATCCTAAGTACATCTGAGTGTCCATATCTGTCTGAAAAGATTTATATAAATCCGATTGTGAAAAAATATTTGCCCGATCTGGCCCGCGCACGCGCGTCAGCGGCAAATGGCGATTCCGGGTAAATGATCGGAACGCGGCGGATTTACGATGAATGGACCGCGGAATCAGATCCGGCACATCAGAAATATATAGGTCTGATCCAGAGACTGAGCTGCGAGGCGGCGATTCCGCCGAAGCAGAGAAAATGACCAAAATGTAGCCAATCTGGGGCAGATCTGTGAAAATCTGAGCAGATGGGGGTTAGCCGCACTTACACTCCCCCTCCAAAAACACACTGGGGTGTGTCGCTACGTCAACGAAGAACGTAGTGCGGGTAAGTCCCAGAAAAAAATAGAAATGTAGCCTCGATGGGGCGAAATCTGCTTGATCTGACCTGATTTGGGCTGAATTGGCACTGAATCAGGATGGATGAACCTGAAATGAGACAGAATGAGGAGTGACGAACAGTCCGCCGGGCAGTAAAACATTAGGTTAAGGGCTAAAACGCATGTAAACGTATCGAGAATCGATACCAAACCATGCCCTGGTTGAGAATGAGGTAGATTATTGGTGGATTGCGTGGGAGAATCAAGAAATGGAGTGACATCTCGGCGCTCTGGCACAGTTTAGCTGTCGCGGGCACGCTACGGTGTCCTCCACGTACTCTACATCGTGTTACTCCCGCTTTTCTCGTTCTGAAAAGTGCAGCATGTGCTTCAGATTTGGCGCATCTGGTGGATGATCACCAAATTCAGCAAGATTGAGAATCAATTTGAGCAGAGATGAAGGAGATGAAACAATCACAGAGAGGGAAAACAAATACAAATGTAGTCTGCAGGCCCTAAGTGAACCACAGAAGGTAGGGATGTTTTTCTGTTCACTTAGTTAGGCAAAGCCGTAAACAGATCTTCGAGGAATGAGAGGAGATGACAAGGAAATCAACCTAAATTGTCCTAAAATGAGCAATTTCTGAGCAAATTCCCTAAGATGAAGGTGAAATGAAGCGGAATGTCTAGAACTGAAACTACTAACAAAGGTACTACGAAGGTGTTTAGACTAGAGTTAATATATATTGTCGTTTATTCAGCTCAATTGTGCTTTCCGGCACGTTGGTTCGCGAGCATCCAACAGATTCCATGAAAATGTGGATCATGTGATGATGCATCATGATGGGACATGATGACCCTGGATCCTTGGCATGTAACGCGCCGAAGGTTCGCTGAAGGCGCTTTACTGACAGTATATAACTGAGAGACACCGAATAGTCCTTTATTTACAGTGGCGGTGGTGTCAATCGACTTGGACAAGGCCCATCTTTGGATTGAGTCCCACAAGACACTTGGATTCACCATTTTCGACAGTTTCAGGTCGGATTGAGCTCACATTGGCGTGTGCCAAAAATACATCGAAGCTTACGGACTTCAGAGGTTGCTTTTAGAAGTCCCTAGAGCCTCTGTCTGAAGGTTGTCTGAAGAATTGACGTCGGGGTTTCGTGCAACAATGGCAGAATGAAGGACAAACCTGAGAAATTCAAGGCAAGTTTGAGGATCCTGGATCTGAATCTGGACTTTGGCTTCAGCATCACGGCAAATGAAGGTAAGATCTGAGTTCCTGGCGTCGCATCTAGTGCCGCCAGTACTACAGGGGGTGCCTGTAGGGGTAAAGGCAGAGAACCCCACCACAAAGCAAAACAAAGGCCAGAGCGATGGGGAGTGTAGTGGTAAGGACCGGGAACAAATGCAGGCAGATGAGGAGCGCACCGAACGCGAGGAAGCAGATGAGGAGCAACAGCAAAAAGTAATGTTCCAAAGTTGTGCAGTTAAGGTCTGTCAAATCTGTGAATACATATCGCGTTAATTTCTCTCCGACTGACTGAGATGGGATCTTGATTTTTGCATGTCCCCAGGAGCGCACCGAACGAGAGGAGGCGGAGAGGCGAGACAGAGCAGAAGAGGACAAAAAAGGGGCGGAGGCAGCGCACCGACCGAAGCAAGCGGATGAGGAGCAACAGCAAAAGGTAACGTTCCAAAGTTGTGCAGTTAGGGTCTTTCGATTCTGTGCAAGCATATCACTTGAATTTCTCTCTGACCGACCGAGATGGGGTTTTGATTTTTGCACGTCCCCAGGAGCGCACCGAACCAGAGGAAGCGGAGACGCGGGACAGAGCACAAGAGGACATAAAAAAGGCGGAGGCGGCAAAGCATCAAAAGCAAGCGCATGGGGAGTAAGAGCAAGAGGTAACCTTCCAGGAGCGCCAACGTGCGTTCTGCAGTTACGCTCTCTCGACTCTGTGCATATGTATCGTGTTCATTTCATTCCAATTTACGGAGATCAGATTTTGATTTTTGCATGTCCCCAGGAGCGCATCGAACGAGAGGAGGCAGACAGAAAGAAGGCGGAGGCGGCAAAGCGTCAAAAGCATGTGGATGAAGAGCAACAGCAAAAGGTAACCATGCAACCTTCTGCAGTACCGCTCTCTCTATTCTGTGCATACATATCCTGTTCATTTCTTTCCAATTGACGGAGATCGGATTTAGTTTTTTGCATGTTGCCAGGAGCGCACTGAACGAGAGGAGGCAGACAGAAAGAAGGCGGAGGCGGCAAAGCGTCATAGCAAGTGGATGAGGAGCAACAGCAAAAGGTAACCATGCAAATTTCTGCAGTACCGCTCTCTCTATTCTGTGCATACGTATCGTGTTCATTTCCTTCCAATTGACGGAGATCGGATTTTGTTTTTTGCATGTCGCCAGGAGCGCACCGAACGGGAGGAGGCGGACAGAAAGAAGGCGGAGGTGGCAAAGCGTCAAAAGCAGGTGGATGAGGAGCAACAGCAAAAGGTAACCATGAAACGTTCTGCAGTAACGCTCTCTCTATTCTGTGCATACGTACCGTGTTCATTTCCTTCCAATTGACAGAGATCAGATTTTGTTTTTTGCATGTCGCCAGGAGCGCACGGAACGAGAGGAGGCGGACAGAAAGAAGGCGGAGGCGGCAAAGCATTAAAAGGAAGTGGATGAGGAGCAACAGCAAAAGGTAACAATGCAAATTTCTGCAGTACCGCTGTCCCGATTCTGTGCATACGTACCGTGTTCATTTCTTTTCAATTGACGGGGATCGGATTTTGTTTTTTGCATGTCCCCAGGAGCGCACCGAACGAGAGGAGGCGGACAGAAAGAAGGCGGAGGCGGCAAAGCATGAAAAGCAAGTGGATGAGGAGCAACAGCAAAAGGTAACCATGCAAATTTCTGCAGTACTGCTCTCTCGATTCTGTGCATACGTATCGTGTTCATTTCATTCCAGTTTACGGAGATCAGATTTTGATTTTTGCATGTCCCCAGGAGCGCACCGAACGAGAGGAGGCGGACAGAAAGAAGGCAGAGGCGGAAAAGCGTCAAAATCCAGTGGATGAGAAGCAACAGCAAAAGGTAACCATGCAATTTTCTGCAGTACCGCTCTCTTGATTCTATGCATACGTGTCCTGTTCATTTCTTTCCAATCGACGGAGATAGGATTTTGTTTTTTGCATGTCCCCAGGAGCGCACCCAACGAGAGGAGGCGGACAGAAAGAAGGCTGAGGCAGCAAAGCATCAAAAGCAAGGGGATGAGGAGCAACAGCAAAAGGTAACCATGCAAAGTTCTGCAGTAACGCTTTCTTGATTCTGTGCATACCTATGGTGTTCATTTCTTTCCAATTGACGCAGATAGGATTTAGATTTTTGCATGTCCCCAGGAGCGCACTGAACGGGAGGAAGCAGAGAAGCGACACGAGAATCGCCAAGCGCAAAACGTCAACACGGCATCGGAGCGCAAGATCGAAAGCGAGGGTCCCGACGTTATCGCTCTTCCACCGCCTCCACCATTCAGCCGAAAGCAAACAGAGCCTCTCAAGGTTTTTGCATTCCTGTTACTGTACCCCTCAGCGAAACGTAGGATGATCTGCCTGTCCAACGGCCACCACATCAGCAACTCTTCAAAGCCTTGGCAACAGAGAACAGGATCCATGCGAGGTTTCATTGGCGTCAAAAAAGACGCAGAGCTGCGGGGTTCTGACAGCGTCATGCAGGCAGCCATGTGCTCTTGCGAGCTCCAAATACAGTGGCAGGGCGGTACTTGGGTGCAGGCACCAATCAGCGTTGTAGCAACTATTTCGCATACCACGCCACGTTGCTGTAGGCTGTTTTTTGATTTTATTTTCCTAAGATGCTAGAACCTTCCAGACCGGCAGCCATGTGCTCTTGCGAGCTCCAAATACAAGGGTAGGGCGGTACTTGGGTGCAGGCACCAATCAGCGTTGTAGCAACCCTTTCGCATACCACTTCGCGTTGCTGTAGGCAGTTTTTTGATTTTCTTTTTCCTAAGATGGTAGAACCTTCCAGACCGGGACGGCCCAAACTGCCTGAATGGCAGCTTTCACAGAAATCTCTGGCCAACAGACGCAGCCTTGTGAGGTCGTATGCGAAGCAGTTGCATTGCGGGCACCTGATTGCGGAGCATGCAGTCAAGCGATCACTGAATCGAGACAAACTGAGGGCAAGACCGGCCACATTTGAGCAATTGAGGGATACCCTCATTGCAAACTTTACGACCCATGATACATGGGAAGATTTCATTCGCGCGCGCAGAAAAAGTGATGGCAATGGTCAGGGGGTGTATAGGACAGGCGTGACCAGACTCATGCAGCTTTTGACAGCTGACATGGGGATTGCTACCACACCGGTAGGTGCGTACCTAGACCCGAGTACCGCCCTTCCACTGTAATTGGAGCTCGCACGAGCACATGGCTGCCTGCATGACGCTGTCAGAACCCCGCAGCTCTGCGTCTTTTTTGACGGCAATGAAATGTATGGGCGCCGCAAATGCCAGGTGCTGAGCGTACATCTACCGCAAGCACGTCAGCCACACCAACTCCTTCTGCAACTTCCCCTCGGGATATACCTGGACCAGGATGATCACATCACAACCTCCTCGCAGTTTGAGCGCATGGACCTGCTTCCTGCCGTTGAGAAGGCGCTGGAGAGCGGCTGGGGTGGTGAAAGCATGGGGCTGGTTTTTCTTCCTGATTATGCCGCCTACTACCGAACCACAGGGACGCCTCCACCAACAGCAGATTGCTGTTGTGTGGAGTGCTATGGTTCAAAAAAACTCTGGAAGCACCCTGATTGGATATGGCAGCCTTTGCGGGATTTTCACAACTACCCTTCACGCTGCGCTCCCTTCTTTCGCCTCATGAAGTGTCGCCTCAACAGCGTGTATGATGTACACCACCGCAACCATCACGTGTTGGCAAACAGGGTGATCCACCCCCCGAGGTTCTGGACCAGAGCAAACCTGCCTGAGGAATACACTGTCCAATTAAAGACAATTTCGGAGAAACATTCTTCGCGCTTTCCATACTACCCACCTTTCATAGAAGCTATTGGCAAAAGGGACTGGTCAGCCCCAAACATTGTCACGAAGGATATCCTGAAGGAGGATTCTTTTTGGAAAGCCCTAGGTGATCTGTTCCCACCAACGGCAAATGGTCTCACAGTCAAACGGAACGGTGAGGTTCTGCGGGACCGAATACACCGATATTTGAAACTGATGCGGATTCTGATGTTCCAGCTGGACAGGTGGAGTCCGGAGGGTGTTGACCAGCGTGATGACATGTGCCGTGACGCACACCAGCTCCTTTGGGACCTCGGGTTTCTCCTGCGCCGGTTTGGAGTCCCCATTCATTACTTTCTGGAGCACTACACCCCCCGGCTACGCAAACATGGCAACCTGGTGGGCATGTCATCGGGGAGGGGCGAGCATGTCCACCAGCCCCACTCCAAGATCGTGCAAAAACGCCCCTCTCGCCCACGAGTGAAATGCCCAGTGGGGCTGGTGGAGATCATGAAGCACGTTACGCTCTGGTTGGGGCTGTGAAGGCAAGGCTGGCTGTCTTCAACTCTCTGGTACACGCATGAACCGAAATTGCCAGCTGACAATTAGCGGTATACCACCTTCTTGCCACCACATCCCTTGGCTTGTGATAGATTTACTATTTTTGGCCATTTCTTGCTAATGTTGCTAATCTTTCATTGTTTATGGGTTGGGGTAGATTTTGGAACGTATTCATGCTGATATTTTCAGTACCCCTCTGTATCTCTCTCCACTTCTGTCGTCCACAGGATCCATTGAAGAGAGCCAATGGGGTGCCGCTGGCGTTGATGAAGCCCCTGATTGACGCAATTCAAAAATTGGGCAGAAGTCTGTGGTACGACGTGACTGGGGGCTCAAGGGCCTGTGGAGTCCCTGCTGCTGACATCATCAAGCATCTTGAGCAGATCTACCCTGTGCTTGGAATGGCTTGCCCCGGTGCTGCCCAAGTGATAACGCTCACACATCGTCCGGTCCCCTGTCAGCTGGCCAACATGGAGAGCGTTCTAATGATTTGTCTTGTGTGCTTTGGCCGAGACGCCAGTCATTTTTTCATAATGCATACTCTTGACACAATTCAGTACAGCGCAACCCCTCTGTCACTGTCACCAGGTGACACTGTGTTTCTGCCAGTTGAAAGGCACTGGATGCTGCCAAAGTTGTGTCCAGGCATTAATTTTTTTGCTGCTGTACATTTCTCGAATTCGCAAAATGCACCATTCGTGCCCGACATTAGCTGTTGGATCAGCAAACTCTTACGGCCGTCCAGTGTGACCTGGAGTGACCTGCAGCACGGTGACACTGTGCAGATGTATGACAGCCTAAGCGATGCTTCGGTTCTGCTGCACACCCAATTGTTGTGGAATCCCACTGTGCGTGGTCCCGGTCTGTCGCGAAAAGGGCAGCCCCTGCTCCGAGGCAGGTGGACAGTCTAGCTTGAACGGGGCGTCACTGTTTTAGTATTAGCCGTGATTCCTACCAATCCGGCTTCCTGGGATGTTGTCGGCGTCTGTGCATTTTGCTGTACGGCAGGGCAGGCAGACTTCAGATCCCTTCTGCGGTTTTCAGAATCCAGCCTCAGAGAAATTGCCCTGGCTGACAAGCAGGGCTGTGAAGCAGGGGAGACCTGGATGGAAGGTTTGTATTCCGGGCAGTGCATTTGTTTCCAGTTTCCTCAGAGGTGTCAGCCCTGCGGTCCGCACCAGGCCAAGCGTGAACTGGCATATGAGGACAGTCGGCGGAGCACACGTCTCCCTGAGATCACAAACCTCAGTACCACAGCGGTGAAGAAGGAATCTGTCACTACCAATGGGAAACCGAAACCGAACCCGAAACAGAATTCAACCGCAAAGCCAGCACCAAAACCGAAACCAAAACCGAAACCAAAACCAAACCCAAAGGGCC